>VXBT01012118.1:263606-396626 GCA_013400235.1 Oriolus oriolus | reverse complement strand
CGGGCTCTATCCCCCGCCCCATCTCCGGGTGCCGCCGCTCTCCTTGAGGCTGCGGGAAGGTCCCCACCTGCCCCCGCAGCGGGTCCTGTCCCCTCGCCGGGACGAAGGGAGTGCTTCAGGGGCTCTGGGTGGTCTGTGCAGCGGCCAGATGCCAGCGCAGCCCCTCAGGCCCGGGGGGCGGCCGGGGAGCCCCGCCGGCCCCGGTGCCGAGGGAGCGGGGGCATCGCTCCTCGAGGGAACTTCGGCTCCTGGCAGGCAGCGCAGGGGTCGCCTGTCGTATCCACTGGGTTTAGGATGGAGAAAACGGTCCGGTACCATTTTGATGATGAATTCCCAGAGACGTTGTCTGGCCTTTCACTCGATCCTTAGGAAAAAAAAAATTGGCTCGCCTTAGCTATGACCTTTTTCCCTCCGTAGGGGCGGTGATTAACACTAAGGTTTCTTTCATCCACGCTAAGGCACTCCAGATTTACTTCTTATAAATCATGTAATTATGAGTGTTCCCAACCAATTAACGACGAAGATCTCTGTTCTCAGTTTTTTGGCAATTTGTTAGGGTTCAGGGTTTTTTTCCCAGCAATTGAGTCTGCTGTTTCGGCTCATAGCCTTGGAGCAGTAACTCCAGAGCCATTGCTTAGCACAATCTGTTCAGGAGAATGCTCTGCTTCCTATCTGACTGATTTTTTTTTTCTCCCGATCTAGCTGATGTGCTCCCACAGCTACTGCTCTAGAAGGTTTGAAGCCACTGTGCTCCTTCCTTCTCCCAAGATAAAATTGGCAGTGTTCTGGCTTGATTCATCTTGGTCTTCCAGGCAAGATTTCCGTCTTGCTAGGCAAGAGCTTGTTTGGGCTTTTTTATTATATATATATATTTTTAAGACTAATGGAAAATTAGCATTTTGAGGAAGAGAGAGGGATAGAATCACATTTCCATTGCAAATTGGTATGCATTCTTATGCCTTCGAGCAGCTTATTTTGGCTTTCCTGTTGGTGGTGCACCTGTGACCTGTGCCATCCTTTCGCAGATTTTGGGGTGAAATCAAGGACACTTCCTTTCAGCCCAGTTTACCATTCAAGGCTATTAAAGTATCTCAAATCTTAAAGACCCTATGAGAGCTGGGAAGGAATCTTTGGAGTCGGTGCAGACTAAAATACAGCAGCTTTGGAAGTAGCATCTTTTACTGTGATTATTTTTCACCGTGCATCGTGCTGCTGGTGGTGAGAGTGGCCAAGCTTATGTGCACCCAGTGGCTCTTCAGCTCTTGTATCTTTCCAGCAGTTCAGTATTAGAGCTCTAACAGTGGTGCTGGGTCTCATGACCTGCAGCAAGGCTGTTCTGGTACAGGTTCTACTGTTTAATCTAAATCCCTTCTGTCAGAGGGAGAAAACCAGCAGGGGCCACAGAGGCCACATTGCTGGGTTACCCTGGAATCCAGCTGCATGCCAGTCCCTGTCATACAGTAAATCATTTGGACTATCAGAGAGGCTTGATTCACAGTCATTTTCTCTCCACGGAGGTATTTTGGGACACCTTCCTTTCCCTCAGGTCCCCGCAGAAAGTTACAGGTATCTTCTACAGCTCCTAAGTTCAGCAAGACTGGCTGCTGGAAGAGTAGTAATTGTCTCCCTAAAGTGGTGGGCTTCAAGTTGTAGGCTGCAGTGCTGCTGTAGCAAATCACACCTTGGGATTAGTAACATCATTTGGGAGTAATGTTGACTGAGTGTATGATGATGGCCTTAATTGGCTTCCTTTTAAATTTCTGAGGCATATTCTTCAGACCTGCCATATTCTCTCCTGTTTGTATGTTGCTGGTATTCCATTGACCATTCTAATAAAACCAGCATCACTTTTATGTGTAAAACATCATGCATCTTCCTGGGGGACATTTGAAAAATGGGAAACTTCTGGAATGGTTCCTTCTCCAAAGTGCTGGAAAAGAGACATTTTAGAGTCCTTGCCATACCAAGAAAATGTCATGGTGAAAGGCAGCCTGGGCCATGAAGACTTTGCATAAATCCTGGAAGGTCATTTGGAGTTTTTATGTTTTGTTGCCAGTAAATGAAGAGAGATCAGGGGAAAAGCCATGTTAATTCATGGCAGTAGAATCAGTTATAAACCAGCATGAATTCTGAACCGACTTTGAAAATTGCAAGCTGTAGGCATGCTGTAACTTTCTTGCCAATGCAAGAGGAAGGTGAGACCGAAGCAGCTTGCCCCACTCTACCCCTAGTTCCCTCAGCCCTGGTGACATTGATGGAAGCATCCCACGGACAAAACTTATACACAGTTCCAATGGGATTTATACAAGGAAACTAATTTACTGTACTCTTCTGTATGCACTTGCTATTTGCTGTTATCTTTCAGGCCATTTGGAGCATTCAATCCTTCCCGCCCCTGTGCATCTTCTATTAGATCCATATTAGATCTGCTGTAGGGCAGAATCATGGCTGGGTGTGTGTTGTCTGTGGTAGGCATTGGTACTTAGCTGCTGGGAGCAGGCCAATTTGATTAATATTGGGAAAGATTCTTTCAAAGACAGGTAATCAACCCAAGCCTTAAGTGTGCATCAGCCTCTTGATGTGAGAGTCGTAATGGCCATCAGAGTCACATTTATAAATCTGTGTGGGAGATTGGCTGCAAGGGAACAAACCCCAGTGATATTAGTGCTTATGCTCATTACTGGCAGAGCTGACACAGATGAGAGGGAGAGAGAGTGAGGTTGTCACTGAAAACAGGTGCATCTTTCTTTTACTTTTTTTTATATGGTGGGCAAAGTGACACCCCATGCACAGTCCAAATGAGCCAGTTCTACCTTTTCTCCTGAGTCAAGATGAATGATTTCAGCAAGCTCCTGGCTAGAGGAATACTCTTGCTGTCCTGATGATGCAAAAGATTCCACCTGCTTCCATACAGGTTTGTATTTCTTGTACATCCATGAGGAAGCATGAATGTATATGTATGCCTAAGAATATTTGTTTTCTCATCTTCAGAGAATAGCTGTTGTCCATTTGGGGACAAATAAGGTAGTATTGAAAATGCAGATTTACTTTACATTTGAATGCTAAGTCAATAAACCAAAAATCAAATATAAGTGTAAAACTATACACCTAAAAAACCCCATCATATGAGAAAAACTGAAGAGCATTTTTCTATCATTTGCTGTTACTTTGTTTTTCCTCAAATAGCTGCTTCTCCAAGTTGACGTTTGTGAGATTTTTGTTGTATTATCACATAGCGTTGGCCTTATTTCGTCCTAACCTGCAAGCTTTAATGGAAGATGCTGTGTTAATGGCCTTCAAGTGGGTCTGAGAACTAAAACTGACAGTATAACTTTTTATTTATTGTCTTTCTTCTCAATATAGAATTGTTTTCACAAAGAAAATTTCCAGATCTTAGTCAGTCCAGGTCCTAATGACACAGGGAAATTTTTCAGAGCTTCCTTTAAAGTACAATTCTGTAACCTTTTAGATTGTCATTATTAAGTGTTTCCCCACCTATTTAACAGTTATGTTTTTCATTTCCTAATTTTTTTCTACTGCATATCATTAAAATATATCTCTTTATACAGCATTCTGAGTTTCAATTTGTTATCTTTTAATACTTGTGTCCTCTTTCTTTTAGTCTTCCTTTAGCCAAGTTCTGTGTATTCAACTCACTTGCTTTTTTCCTATAAATAATATTTTATTTTTTACTAGTCTTGGGTACATGGCAGCTTATATTGTTGGGGGGTTTTGTTCTTGTCCTGTTGGGTTTTTTTACTAGTTTCAATGCAGTGAGGTTTGACCCTAATTTTTTTTTCCTCTTCCTGAAATTCTTGCCAAAGAGAAACTGAATTAATCTTATAATTCAGGTAGCCTAGGTAAACAGAAAACTTTTTTGATGTATATTCTAGGACATGAATGAGGATGCCTATTTTTCCAAGATTTGCAGAGGCAGCTGCCTTCCTTTGAAACTAGCGCCTTTTAGAAGCACGTACTTTGGGTTCCCTAGCACCAGAACACAGTGAAACTACATCCCTCTGCAGAACAATGACCTCTAAAAGAAGTGGCATTCTGGCTTCTCTTGGCCCATCTTCAAAGACAGCCTCTTTTTCATTGTCCATCCACTGGGAAACCCAGAGGATAGCCTTTGAAGTTTCCTAGGGATTTTTGTATTCCCCACCACCCCTCCAGTCATCCAAATCCCTAGCTGTTTCCTGGTTTGAGAGTTGGAACTGCAGTGAACAGCAGTGTACCATCCAGGGGAAGAACAGTTAATGTGGAAATGCAAGGAAGTGGGTACAACCAGAGTTTGATATATCTTGTTTTCTAACTATGCAGACTGAATGTGGGTACTGGGAGACTTGAGTTAATGAGTATTTGTGAAGTGCTTAGGTACTTCCAAATAAAGTTATGATGGAAGTACACAGTAAGATTATTTTCAGAGGAAAAAACCTGATCTCTTCCAGGTCCTCTGGCTGTGACAGCAGAATTCAGTCACTTAATGATGGAGAGGTTGCAAGGCACCTGAATAGAAGAGACAGAGGCTTTAGTCATTAGATAAACTGTGATATACGCTTTCCCTTTACTATTACTGATCACAGTAAGGTCTTCTAGACTGCGGTGTCTTCATGTGTATTTATCAGTATTTAACAGAGCAAGACCTCTCCTGTTTTGTATCGTGGGGGAATATTAAATATAACATGGAAAAAGCTACTTAAACTTCTCAAAATTACGGTTGCGATAAGGTAGTACACATGAGAATTCAAACAGATTTACATACAGTTCTTATTTATCCTTTCTGATGTGTTATATTGCTCTTTTCACTTAAGTTAGGGTTCTTGTCAAGAACAAAAACCTGTCTCAGCTCTGAGCCTTTAAATTTATTCTGTGTCCTGAGTATCTAAGCTGATGCATCACGATCCAAAGGGAGTGGAAAACACCCTCTAGCATACAATAAGGGTTTCCTTCCTTCCTTCCTTCCTGCGTCGCTTCNGAAATCCAAATTCTAAGAATCAGTGAAGCTGAGTTTTCCTTCCTTCCTTCCTTCCTTCCTTCCTTCCTTCCTTCCTTCCTTCCTTCCTCCCTTCCTCCCTTCCTCCCTTCCTTCTCTCCCCTCATTTTCCATCCTTGAGATGCTGGTGGCAGCAGCAGCCCATTTGATTACTGATGCCACCAGAATGCCCCAGAAAATATCAGTACAGACTTCTCAGTTTCCCACCAGTCCCCCAGGTCATGAATGCAGGAGGAGTCTTCTGCATTCACTAAAACAACAGTTTTGAGGAGACTTTTGCTTGTTATGCCAGGGGAGAAAAATATCTTCTCTTGCCAGAATGGCCAGAGATAATAGGTCCATTGAAAGTTTGAGAAAGATCATTTGTAGCAATCTGCCCTAGTTTTGGGGGTTAATGCGTCCTCCACACAAATACCTGTAAAAATGTTGCCATGCAGCGTTCCTATGACTGGAACAGAACTATGATACTCTTCCTCCACAACACCACTTTTAAATGATCTTTGGGGTGGTTGTTACAGCCCTCTCAGGGAAGCCTCCCTGGGGCATCGATGCCTTGCCTGTACCCGCCGACGTGAGCAATCCCCTGTCACTGTTCCTGTGATTGCTTTTGTTCGTTCCTCCAAGCATTCCTTCTTGCCTTCACTACCAAGTTTCATTAGCCCTGGAAATCATATCCTTCCTGAAGTGCTGGACCCTCCCGCACATTTCATAGCATAGCAACGTAACTCCATTACCATGGATCCCAGACACAAGCGTGCAGAATTTATCTAACTAATCAAGCAGCTAAGGGACACCAATTCCAGCTATAGTCAGCTTGGATTATAAAGCACTTACAGCTAAAAGGTAGCCTACAAGCACTTCCCAGGGAGGCAAAGCAATGAGGTGGGGTTTTTTTTTGTTTGTGGTTTGTTTTGTTTGGGTTTTTTAAATGGCAAATGTAATGTGCATAGTCTTGGTAAACAGACAGAATTATTCATTCATCCATAAGCTGCTTCCCACTGAGGTATCACAGCTGCATGTGGTATTTGAGAGCTGGGAATTCTTTCTTTAAAATATTGCCACACTGTAGAGGTTTACTGTCCAACTTTTGAATGTGATTATTATGCATTGTCATCTTTTGCCCAAAATCAAAATACACTCTAAAATAAAGATGCACTCAGTTGCTCCCTGCAAAGCAGCTGGCTGATGACTGATGTTGAATGGAATATGGACCAGTTGATCTTTTTCCTCTTAGCAGTTAATGAAAACTTAATCCAATCTCAACTAGTAGCTAATTGGAAATCTCTACAAAAGCCATCTATAAAGCACAGACATAGGTCTTCCAGAATACAATTAACCTGATAAAGCCTCTCATCCAGAGAAGAAATCTGTCATCTGTATTCCATGCCTTCAAGGACCTATGTCAAGGTGTTTGGGACTGTTTGCTGAGCATGTCATTCAAAAGATGCAATTAAAATGAAGTGAGAGGATTTTTTTTCTTTTCTACTTTTACGCACCCGTTGAAGCCCTGATATAAGGCCTATTTGTCACAGAAAACTTAAATGGGTGCCACAGTGGGCATATCTGTCTTGCACCAATTTACAGAAAAATAGTGTCTTGTTTTATAAATATTTCAAATGAGAAGGAAGGACACTTAAAACACAGCTTTGGAAAATGCAAAAGGATAATTCTTACTGAGTTAGAGACTACAAAAACATTTCTCATTAGGAAAATTTTAAAATTGACTTGAGACCAGCTCATAGCAAACTCTGAATTAGAAGTGTAACCTTTCTTCATAACAACAGTCTTCACCAAGCAGTGCTATTTTTGTCAGTGATGAGTTCTTTTGTTGCTGGAGATGGCTTTCAATTTCATGATGTTGCAATCGGAAAGCCTTGAATGTTTCAGAATCAGTTCTAATATTTTCCTGTTGGTAAGCCATTTTTAAGGCAACCTACCATTTATGGTTATTTTCCAAACATGGGGCCAAAATAAAAAGTCCAAGAAAGCCCATCCCATAATTCACACTGACGGTAAGTGCATGCTTCTCCACGTTCGGCAGTGTGCGTGTGTACACCAGTCGTGTGATAAGTGTAACGTTTTCCCTGAGTTTCTCCTGGTCTTTTCCTCTTTTAAGGTATTTCTATTTTCTGTTTCTTTTCCTAGGAACTTGACACTGATATATGCATTTCTGTTTGCTGGTTTGTGTGAATTGTGAATAAAGCTAGCAGTGATTTATGTAACTGGGGTCTCAAAGGATGATTAAACTTAACAATGCAAAGAAGACAAAAAAACAGGCTTTTAACTATTATATCCATTCCATTACCTCTCAAGGTGTTGCAGGGTTTTGTTTTTAAATTTTATTTTCCTTGATTAATTCTTATTTTTCTTCATGTCTTAAGATTTCAGGTCCTTTTTATCTTCTCTTTCAGAAGAAGTTACAGTATGTTTTTCTTGACATTTCTACTTAGATATGGCTTATCTACTTCGATATGGCTCTCCTCAGCTGGCTGAGGGAAAAAAAGCCAAAACTACTAATTTGCCCTGACAAGTGTTTTCACTCTTTGTGTTTTTGATGATTGGTTGTGCTGTGTGCTGGACTTCTGCAGCAGCTAATTAGTAACTCCTGATGCCAGAGTAACTCCTGATTCCAAAGGTTGACAGATATCATTTGAGCTCTCACTTCAGAGGTAAACGACAGCCCTTTAACCCAATTATAGTCCAGTGTGGCATAATTGGACTAATTTGTGATCCTTTACCAACTGGCTACTACAGTTAATTTATGGGAAATGGGACAGTATTCCTTTTTCAAGGTGAATTAGAGTCTATTATGCTTTAATTTATACATTGTTTAGAATGCTCCAGACTGTTTCTACCTTAGGACCAATTTTTCCATTTCTGCATCTGCTCATTACTTCCTAATTCCCTTTTATTATACTGAAATCTATTTCTTCTGTGTTAACATGCTTTACAGGACTTTGCACTGAGATATTTGGAGTTTTTACTTTTGTCACAGTGTCTCTCTAATTAATATGGCCAATTTTGCTATAATGTCAATTACTTTGTGGATTATATAACTGTAATTGTGACCATCATCTAAATCTGTTCCTTACTGCACTAGTAGCAATGCAGCAGACCTCTGCCACTAGCATCAAACTTTCCTGTAATTCTGACACTGTAGTGAATTCCTTCCCAACTGGCAATAAGATGGTCTTACACAGCTCTTTCTCTGCTTGAATTCTCTGTTTTCTGGATTGTGAAATTATCCTCTGCATAATTCAAGAACTGCTTCATGATCTATGTTTGGCAGAATTTGTTGCCCAACAGATGTCTGGGCAGTTAATGACCTCTGTAAGTACAGCCCTGTGATTTCTTGCTACTGATGGTCCAAGAATTTTTAATCTATTCTGCTACAAGTCAGCACTTGAGCAGCATGTCACCTCTTATTACAAAACAAAAGCATAAAATGTGTATAAATTTTCTTTTCAGAACTGTTATGCCTAGTCAGAAGGGGTATTTTCCCCTCATTTTCTTCTGAATCTTTGTTCATGTATTTGTACATACAATGCACACATGCACGTAGCTCCATGTTTTTCCTTGGCCAAAACCAAAGGACATGAATGAAAACCCCTGAAATTAATCAAAATATAGCTTCAGAGAAAAAGTACTCCCATAAATACAAGTCAGAGCTCATGCTGCATGCCTTCAAACTGGGGAAAGGGTAGATGCCTAAAAATGGTCTATGGTAGCAAAGCCTCTTTGACTGTCACTTTTACACATACAGCAAATGTAGTCTTACAAGAGGATTTTAAGGCACTGGAGTGATGTGTTCACAGTATGAAATCATGCTGCAGCTGCAAATCATTCCCTCTTTCCTCCTCCCCATTCAGATCAGGCTCTAGCCCATCCCTGCATAGGAAAGTTGTCCTAGTTTCTCTTCTGGATTGTTTTTCTTTCTGTTCGGTACTTGTGAGAGCAAAATTGTCAGGCAGGATTGTATCAAAGAGGAGGTAAGAGAGTCTCTAACATCTGGCACTCATCTGCCAGAGGAGGGAGACAAGGAATTGAATGCTGATTGATACACGTCCAGTCAGACATCCCTGTGGAGATATTCTGCAAGTCAGGTGCTGAAGTCCCTAGAACAGTGAAGTGCTTGAGAGGATGGCTTGTACTTCAATGTGTGCCACTGTGAAGGAGGGAAATTAGGCTGCCTGCATACAAGTGCTCCTCTAGCAGTCGGGGTCCCGGCAGCTGCCTGGGACTCACCACATAGCTCCTGAATGCCAGGAAGTTTGCTAGATGTCTCACTGGTACCTGCTTCTGCAGAGGAAGGGTCATTGTAGCCAAACTGCTGGATAGGAAGTAACCAAAACCCTGGAGAAAGGTTCATCAGCTGGATCTACACTGGTAAGGTTCAAAAGCCAATGCTCTGGCATTCTACACAGAGCTCTTACACTTGATGTATAGGCAGATTACTTGGCAATTCTGGCATGAAACTCTTGGCAGCCTCTCAGATGGGATGTGGATATGGCTTGGAGGACGTCATGGAGCAAGAGTAATTTCCTCAAAAGAAATACTACATCATCACTTTTGGGTGAAGAAGAAAATGTAGTTCTGCAATGCAAGCTGAGATACACTGTTTTGCCTCAGAACCCAAAGAACAATCTCTGGTCTGTTTTATGAGCTAGTAGAGCTGGAGCAGGCATCTGAATTTCTTGCTACAGTTTTGGTCTTAGTTTCTCTAGCTTTGGCAAAAGGTTTCTTTTTCAGTTTGGTGGGGTTTTTTTTTTTGTTTGGGGGTTTTTTTGTGGGAGGGGAGATCGCAGATCTTTTTTGTTTGTTTTTTATCGTGTTTAAGTATGCATGCATTTCTACTTTTGGTTTTCTTCAGATGGAGAAACCTGTTTCCAACACTCATTCAGTGCAATTTGAGGGTCTTTACATGTTCTTAATTACTACCTATCCCCTTCTCGTGAGTCTTCTCACTTGAACACTTTGGGAGACATGGCCAATTCTTAGTGTTTCCTGTCATGGTTCACTGGCAAGTAACTATCACCCTAGTCCCCTCCTGTTACTGGGAACTGATCTAACATGCCAGACAAGTTCTTTTGGTTTCAAGAGCGTCGCTTGGCCTCCTATGGAGTCTTTTGAGCCCCTTTATCTTTTGATACTGATACCTGGTTTAGAGCCTCTGTATGAGAATTGTCCTGTGCTCATATTAAGTATACAATACAGAGGCTATTCTGGGGCTAGTTAGCTTGAATTTTGGGGGCTAATGAAAAACTACTGGGAATGTAACTTTTTTTCCTCCTCTCTCCCAGATGGAATGACTCACAGGTTTTCTTTGTTTTTCTATTTGGAGTTTCCTCGTGCACTTTTCAGAGGTACAAGCTGTACATTCGTCAGTTCCTCAGTCTTCACAGGGGTATTTCTACTATCTTGTCAGATGATATTTTTATACAAGGAGGTCACTGAGTTACAGATGAGGACATGACTGAATAATTGGTTTTGCCCTCCAAACACATGTGGCCTCTTGTCTCTAGAACACTTCCTATTTTACAATAAAGAGTATTTCTCCCACTTCCACAAATTTTCACATTTGGTGGATGTCCTACTGTGGGCCAGTGCTTTCACACCCACTCTTGTCCCAAAGGATGTCTTCCTAAAGCCGCTAAACTTGACTCAGATATAGTTCTCTGTTCAAAATCAAAGGGCACTCTGTAGATTGTGACAATAAACATATGGGCCTACTACTGTGCAAGATGTTCAAAGCAATCAGACATTCTGGCTGCAATCTATCTGGAATAAAAATTATCAGGAGTGGCCATGAGGTAATCAGAACCAAATGCTCTACAACACCATCCGTGATAATGCCCATCTAAATGTGGCATTACAGGGTTGTATATATGTGCTCACAGGCTGAGGAACCTCTTACCACAGTGATGGCCAGAAATGGTGACTTGCCTGCTAAAGAGAAGGTGGCACATAACATTTGCACAGAATAAGACATGCAAAGGTTTGGTTAGACAATTTGAGATTCTTTTTAAACTCCAAACAGCCTGGTGGCAGTGAGTCCTAAGTCCCTGTATACACTGAAACTTCTTCAATTTTGCTCTCAAGCTGCTTCTTGGGACTTCTTTGCAGAAATCGTTTTCTACAGGAGGGATGAGTTCAGCTGCCCTCCTTCAGGAACCACAAGCTTTTAAAGCAATCCTTTGTCACAGGTTTGAGTTGACGAAAACTGGCAGCTTTAGTGAGGGTTCCACCTATTAAGGACTCAGATGCTTTGTTTGTACAATATGGAGCTTTCCATGTAATTGCAGTAAGGGGTAAAAATGGCTTGACTGCAAGAAAACTGCCCAGCTCCAAAACTTTCTATTGAAAAGTGCCTATTAAAATAATGCCAGAGCTTTGTTTGCAGTAGCACTGCCAAGATCTTTTGGCCATAAGTTGTATCAGACTTTTTGTATTTTTAAATATTCCTTCATTCCTTCTTCAAAGGCACTTTCAATAAATTTTTATTATATATTAAGGTTTCTCTGGCACCTACTCTTCTCCAGGTTGAACAGCTCCCAACTCTCTCTGTCTTTCCTCATAGGAGAGGTGTTCAAGGCCTCTGACCATTTTTGTGATTCTCCTCTGAACCAGGTTTAAGAGGTCCTTCTTGTGCTAGGGATGGCAAAGCTGGATGCAGCACTCCAGGTGGGGTCTCACAAGGGCAGAGTAGAGGCGCAGAATCACCTCCCTGAACCTGCTGGCCACACTGCTCTTGTTGTAGCCCAGGGTGTGACTGGTTTTCTGGGTTGTGAGTGCACATTGCTGGGTCATGTCCAATTTTTCATCCACCAGTATTCCCAATTCCTCTGCAGAGCTGCTCTCAGTCCATGCATCCTCTGGCTTGTATTGGTAATACACTGATCCAGGTGCAGGACCTTGCACTTGGCTTTGTTGAACTTTGTGAGGTTTCGGATGGTTGAAAGCATTTTGTCAGTCTAACAATACCTACTGTAGGCCCATGTGTAATACAAGTGAGGAAAACAAAAAGCCAAATGTACAAAAGTTATTGTAAGAAGTTGTTCCTTGATATTCCCTGGACATGTTCTTAATTGCACACTTTAGATGAAAGAAAAAGAAATAGTTCAAAGCTTTTATATAGTTCATGCATTATGTAAGACAAATTTATTTACCTTTCATGCAGGTTACATAGGTGATTTTAATGCATTTTCGAGATTACAAAATTGTGTTTGCTGATGATACTTTATGATTCTTCAATATCACAGAGGGAGGATTTAGGGAAGGAAAAAACGGTCTTAAGTCCTGAGGCCTAGAAAAATATGGGAATAATAAGCTTAGAAGAATTAGTGGTCAGAAAGTTCTACCAAAAAGACAGTGAATTAAATTGCAGAGGTTTTTTTACAGAAAGTTGGGAGTCCAAAATGTGAGTAATACTACAGCAGGATCAATGAGGACAAAGGAAACAGCAATAAGACTGCATACAATGCCAGAACTGCTTATGGGGCAAAATGTATGAGCCAGGAGTTCTCATTTGCAGCCCACACACTGACACAGCATCACTTTTTTTGTTCTCACATGTTCAGTCAGTTACAAAGCCAACAGCACTTGCATGGCAGCTAAAAATGAGTATATATTTTCTCGATAAGGTGCTACACAGTGGTACTGCCATGCTTATTTTTTAATGCTAATCTTTCTCTCCATAACTTCGACCCAGAGCAGATTCAAGCTCTGTTTCTGATAGGTCCTCATTTTCTTAATGACCATATAAATCAAAACTAATAAAATATAGAAGAAAACCATCACAATGAGCATGTAGGTCTTATTAATAGAAATATGATAGGTGGTATACTATTCATTGTGTGACTGATAATTACCTAGAGCAAAATAAGGAGCAGTGATTAAATTTGAGGGTGCATTTTTGTAACAAGTTTCATATTTTAAGCAAGATGGACAAGCAAATTTTCCACAGAACATTTTGGTACTTCATGAAGTTTGCCTTCCTATATAAAGATCTCATCTATATTTGTTTCCCACATTCTTCCAAGAATGATGTAGCATCTGAAATTAAAAATATTTTTCAGTAACTATCTTATGAAGGCTGTCACTGATGACAAAATAGGAGAAGGAGAGAATTTTAAACATGCATTTTTGCAGTTGCATAGAAGTGCAGGTATAGAAGAAATTGTAAATCCCATATATTGCAAAGCTGGAAAACATTTAGTTTACAAACAAGCAGAGAAGAAAAGTATGACAGAGAGTAAAACACCATATTCAATGACTATTGAGAGGCAGCTCTACTTGTTGCCAAGTGGTTTTTACCTTTTTTATGTGGTTATCTTCTGTGTATATAAGTTCTTTGATTTTACATGGGTGATTAAGGAAGACGCCTTAGAAGCCGAAATCTGGCTTGCTGTCAATAGAGCAGTTTTAAATTTAAGCACTGAATCAGTCAAAGTGCAGTTTTGCTCCTACACTAGCTCCCTTCTTGCAGAGTGAGAGCAACTGGAATCAGATTACTTAATGGCTCAAAAGGGCATGAATAGTTTGGGCCTAAAAATTAATCACCATAAACCAGTTTTTCTTTATTAGAGGCCTCTTTTGGGGACTTTTACTATTACTCTTATTATTGTTGAGCACTTTGTAAAAGGTCTGTTTTTCATACCACCCACAAAAAGACCAATCTGTTTATTCAATTGTCCTATGCTCAGAGGCCCCAGTGCTTGACAGTTCTAGCTGAAAAGTATGAGAGATGTCACTTACATTGCCAGATCATGTAATGGTCATAATTACGCAGGAAAGTACAATTACATCAAAACAGAACATGTTGCTGTGCTTTTTAGTCAAAGGATTTCACCTCATCTTGTAACAGGAGTAACAGCTTCACAGAACAGGATAATCTATAAACACAGGGCTGACAGCAGAGCTGGGGTCCTTCAGTTCCCTCTCTGGGCCACTCTTTCCGTCTGCAGGTCGGGGTTCTCTCCTGCTTGTCTAAACTGTCACACAAGATGTGATTACCTACTGTTTAAAACAAATTTAGTATGTAAAACTCGGAAGAATCTCATCCCTGTATGTCTAAAACCAAAGACGTAAAAAACCAATCCCAAACCCAACCAACCAAACAGAAGATGGAGCCAGAGAGCAGCTTTTAAAGCAAATTGCCAGAGAGGATGGGGAATTCGGTTTGCTCCAGCTCCTAAACTCCAAACAAGACTGCAGATGAGGAATTGGAGAAAGCCCTTCAGCACTCTGGTGCAGTACGAAGGCGTGGAAAGAGGCTCCGCTGTGTGTGAACGCATCAGTCCAAACCAGCACAGCTGCTTCCCCGGGGTCTTCTGCCCTCACCCTGCACATGAATAGCATGAGCCCCTACTGCTGCTTACAGGCAGGCAGCCTAATCCTGCTCTACCCCAATCGAAAGAGGGAAAGTCAGCCTGCCTCAAGAATATGAAGGCCAAAACTAACAGAGGGATGGATGTTTCATTTACCGAGGTGTCATTCCAGAACGCAGAGTAAGAGAAATGACGCTAAGAAACAAAGATGAGGTAATACTAGTTTGATATAAAGTCAGCTGCATTTTTCAGCTTATTTTTCATTCTGTGTTACTGGTGGATACACTCTCCCAAGAAAGTTCACATAATCCTAGTATACCTAGTAGACAAGAAATAGAACCTTTAAATGATGTCAACATGTAATTTTTGCAATTTCCTGCAAAAAGCAAATACCAGAGGAGCATCTTACAATTCTTAACCCTACAAAAATTTTTAATGCAGAAAAATAACTGAATAAGCTTGCTTTTCTTGGCTTCAGATTCAGATATTAAGTTGTCCTGCTTTCAGTCCTAGCAATATTTTTAATCCATGGAATATGACCTGAAAGCTACGACAGAAAATGAAAAAAGGTATTCCAGGAAGTATTTATGAGATTTATTTGCTCGATTTTTCTTTTCAGTGATACGGGAAAACACTTTTCTGAAGTATCCTAATTTTGCTTCTGTAAGTTCTCATTAAACTTGATGTTTACAGCAATTCTAACTTTGTCTGAACTGTCACACAAGACATGATTACCAACTTTCTGTCATTATGGCAAAATTGTTTTTAAAAGGTTTTTGATTGTTTTGTGTGACAGTAGTAGATCTGGGAGAACACTCAGGTCTTGTTGGTAATTTCCATGCCTTTTCCACCACCACAATACTCTCTAAACCTTTTGGGGAGAATGCAAGAGGAAGCTCCAGATTCTCACTTTGAAATCTTCCTATTTCTTCTCTGTCTCACTTCCTCCTCTCCCCAGGTTTCCATACGTTACTTTTTCTTTCTTCACTCATAGCAAAATTACTTTTGTGTGCAATAATTTCCCAATCATATTTCCCCATCTCATCAGGGAGGTTAGAGCATTGACCTCAAGTTTGCACACCTGGTAAAATGATGTACTAGACCTCAGGACACCTTTCTATTATTCACGTACTTTCCTGGTCTTGCAGAGGAAATCACCATTACAGATAAGCTTTAAAAAATGTCTTTAAGAATTTTATCTTGAATAGCCACTGGAATCTCTCTTGCATTGTGTTGTCTTTTTTTTTTTTTCTCCTTCCTTTCTCTGGAAAGGGTAACTTATTTCCACACATCAACCATTTATATAAAGCATATATTTGATTTCATCATATTTTTATTTCACTTCAGTCCAAAATGTATGCCCACCTTTCAATGTTTTCCTCCAAACAGTGTCTTAAACCTTGAAGGAATAGTTGGACCTGGAACTGTTTACGGATATAAGAGAGACAAGGTTAATAAGGGAGAGTGATGTTTCAATAGGCAATTGAGGATACTCCAGATGATTTGGGAGATATGTAGGACCTCCTTCCAGTCCTGTGACCCACGCCTTTGCCTATCAAAACACTCATTTTCTCAACTACTTTCTTCTTTAAAAGCCTTTTGGGAAAATGCATTCTGGGTCTTCCAAAAGCCTGCAGCCTGCTGTCTCCAGCATACGCTCAGCCCCTGTTTATCTGTCAGTGATCCACAGTGCCTAATTTTGAGGGCAAACAATTGCAAGATCAGCAGACCGTACCAGACTTCAGTTTAAGACATTTTTAGATATATTCTGAAAACTATCAAGTGTATCAATCTTCAAAGAATACCTCACACCTCACCAAGTAGTGAGACAAGCATTTCTATCTGTAGGTCTAGCCTAGGACTGCAGGATCATCCACAGCAGTAAGAAGGTGGGTCTTTGACTCTTCAGTAGTAGCTCCCTTTTATGAATTATGAGTAAGAGATATTATCTAGTCCAATCACACATCCTCAGGGAAATAGTTTGGGACTGCAGATTCATTTCCTGTAATCCAGCTGTTGCTGAAACAGACCTGTCCCACTACAGTACACTTGCGGACCTGTCATGTTTAGTCGAGAAAGCTTAAACTTCTCGCTGTGCTCCTGCAGACCCTGCTTGTTTATTTGGCAAAACAGAGATTACTAAACCTGGTGAAATTTTAGTTTCTGTCACAAGGAATTGACTTCATCTTTCCTCTGTTGCCTCTGTCTACTACATAGGCAACAGAAGTGTGAGTGGGCAATCAGGATTTGTTACGTTGCAGACGCTGCTGTGCGCTACTCCTGGAGAAAAATTAAAACTCCTCATCTTGGATTTTTTCATACCTGCCTTTTTTTCCACAGAGAACTGCTGCTTAGTGTGGGTAAATTTAAAGCTGCAGCTGAAGTAGCGCTTTCCAATCTGCTGACAACTGCAATGTAGGACAACAGTTCAGACACTGAGCATGATTTTCCAGAACCTTTCGAGACAGATTATGAAAGTTTGGCATATGCCTCGGGAGGAAGTTGCCTTTTCACTGGCTTCCGCACAGAGCTCTGGGCAAGTGATCTGACTTTCTTGGAGCTCAATGAATCTGTCAGGAAAAGCGAGTGAGAAGAAGCCGCTTGATGAAAACGAGCTGCTGGAAGTGTGCTGCGTTTCCCTTAAGAATAAACTTTCTGAGAGAGAATTTCTGCTGGCGCCGCGCTGCAGCCCTGCCTGCCCGCGTCCCTGTCTAACGCAGCAGAAGAAATCCCATGTTTTCCTTCAATCCCAGGAAAAACTCAGACAAGGAAATGTAAACAGAGGGAAGCAGTCGCTTTAAGTAGCCGCTTAAAGTTTAATCTTTACTTGTTTGTTTTTATGCGGCTTTTTTCGCCCAGCGGCCGCAGCAGTGTGGGACGGACCGCATGGTGCCGACAGTCCATAACCGGGCACGGGTCAGGAGAGGGACACGCTCCCCGGGCTGCCCCTGCGGCGAGCCCGCGGTGTGGGAGGGCGGCCCTGGCAGGAGAGGTGCGCTCACACCTCCGCCGGACCGCAGGGTTCCCTTTGCGAAGCCGCGGCACCGCAGCCCCACGCCGCGAGGTGGCGCCGGGCGCCCGCCATTTCCCGCCCCTCGGAGCACCGCGCCCCGCCCGGCCCGGCCCGGCCCTGCCCGCTCGGGGGCGGTGCCGCCGCCGCCGCCGCCTCGCTATTCCTGCTTCCCAGGCAGCGCCCGGCTCCAGCAAGTCCCTCCTCTGCCTCGGCAGTGCGGGCCGCCTCCCTCCCTCCCCCGGCCGTAGCCTCCCCCGGCGGCAGCGGCGGTGCTCGCCGGCCCCATGGCGGCGGAGCCCCAGCCCAAGGCGCTGACTCGCAAGCCCCTCCTGCTCAACAAAGTGGAGGGCTCGCAGGAGGTGGTGAACATGGCAGCGATAGTGCCCAAGGAGGACGGGGTCATCAGCGTCTCCGAAGACAGGTACCAGGGAGAGGGTGTTCAGCGGGGCCGTGGCGGTGGTCTGTCACCCCCCACCGGTGCTGCCGGGGATGGTGGCAGCGGTGGCCTCGCGGCGCGGTGTCCTGGGTGGTGATGCCCCATCGCCATCACCACCGGCGAGCGGCGGCGGGAGGTGGCGGGTCCCACCGGCGGGTGGTGGTGGAGGCAGACCACCAGCATCCCTGTGGGACTGTAGGCTCCACCACCCGGAGCCCGGGCAAGCGTCAAGGTGGCGGTGGTCCAGCATGGGGACATTGCTTTAGGCAGACACATCGCGTCCTGGAGGGGAAGGAGCCTGGAGCAGGGGTCTCCAGCTTAGTGTTCCACTCCTCCTCCTCCACCGCTGTATGGGTCAGGGCAGTGACTGTGCTGGGTCGCCGCTGAAACTTGCAGGACTTGAGTGACTTTTCTTAGCGTGGGTGAAATGGGATTTGAGATCCCCTTCATCACAAGGATTGCCGGAGAGTCCGTGGAGATCTTTGACCTTGCTTAAAGATTGTGGTGGCATTGGCTGAAACAGTAGTTTTGGTTCCCGTTTCCCCTCTCCAAACGTTTCTTGGTAATTGTTTAAAAATACCATGTATCAGTGATAAGATCTTGGAGTTAAATCCCGTGTTGAAAAGCTGCCAAGGAGGAGAATGCTTTCAGGCCCTTTAGCAGGACGTCGAAGGGACTGAGGCTGCCCAGAGGCAACTCTGTCTCTTCTGAAAGAGCTCAAACTTAATTCAGCCCTGCAGCTGGAGCTTCAAAATTCTATCTTGAAGATCTTTTATTTTAAAATAAGTGCTTACTTTTCTTGCAGTGTCCATAAGTAGTTATTTTAAGCAGGGTTTCTCTGCAGCTCAGGTGTACGGTATGTCCTAAGATTGAAACACACATGTTGACCAGCTTGTCAATATGTTTTGATACTCAAGGGTGTCTGGATGGACTGTTTCTCACGGATGCCTGTTGTTCTGTTGAGTGTCGGCTTTTATATCTCTGCAAACTTTCTGGAAAACTGAAAATATTTTCTTTCATCTTTGTCCTCACTGTGACTTAGTTTTTAGCTGTCAAATATGTGCAAATTTAAGATCATTTGAGTTCACCCAGGCTGAGGTCTCCAAGTGAACTCTCATGTGCTTGGTAGCAAGAGAAGCTGAGCTACTTAAAATAAGTACTCTGTCAAAGGAACTTTAAGCAGAGTTTTACATTGCTATGTGCTCACAGTTTTATTGTCTTTACATTTTTTATGTATTTGATGAGATGTTGAATAAAGCTTGAGCTTGTTTTGGTTCACAGTAGCTTGTTAGGCTTACTCAGCCAATACTTTTTACCTGTAAGAGGGTATTCCTGAAATTTATTTCCTCTCATATAGATGTCTCTCTCAATCTCTGCATCTTCCCTCACTTCAGAAAAAAAAGAAAAGTAACTTTAGTTGTTGATAACGGGTTGATGCTCCAGGTTGATATTTCTGTGTAGAGAAAAGGATTGCTGAGACATCTTTGTTTTCGCTAGTAACTGAGATGTCAGCTTCAAGAAATAAGCAGTGAAGAAGAAGCCAGGAGTTTCACACTAGGAAAGTCTGGAGGTTCCCAGGCTATTTTCAGTTTAAAGGAATTAACCAGGTAATGTGCCTGCTTGCAGGGCTTGTTCACAGCGTTCTTGACATGCTACAAGCTATGTTCCTGCCTTTTATTTCTCTAGGCGTGAAGATGTTGGTTGATG
This sequence comes from Oriolus oriolus, assembly GCA_013400235.1. NCBI lineage: Eukaryota > Metazoa > Chordata > Aves > Passeriformes > Corvidae > Oriolus > Oriolus oriolus. Next base: position 377,151 of record VXBT01012118.1, on the reverse strand, counting down.
GCTCTTTCTTTCATTTTCTGTTTGCATTAGCATTTTTATTGTAGTTAAAAGGTTAAGAGTCTAAAACTGACTTGGAAGGAATAGCAGGTTGAGAGTCTAATTTGCAGGTTTCAGGATACCTGGGGGTGAAAGTATAATTTGCCAGACTTTCAATACCTGTGTATTATGATTAGGCTTGTGCAGATCCTTATGGCACCTTTTCCTGTTTGGACTTGCCTTCTAGTGTTAGTGTTGACATGGTTGTTTAATGGCCTTGGAATGTGGAGGGCTTTTAGAGCTTTCTGGAACTTGTTAAGGATGGTTATGGAGTTGTTATCTGTCCCTTCACTTGTTAGCCAGATACGTGAGTTTTGTTCATGTGTCCCAGCCTATGATATGCGCTGCTCATATACGGAAAATATTCTGAAACTTCTGCAGAGAACTTCAGCTGGAATGACTTGCCATCTCCAGCACTTGCTTCAGGCTGGGACATCTTCTGTAGGTAAAGGAGGAATTGTTTTGCGGGTGAATGGCTGAACACATCGTTACTGTAACTGTTGGTCGTCTTAGGATATGCAACAGCTAGGTACCACTTTAAAGGGTTTTCTTTGCTGCATGATGTGGCCCTATACACCTAAATCTTTAAAAACAGGAGCTAGCTTCGTCTCTGGTCTCAGTTTTGTGTGGCACCAGTGGTGTTATCTGGTTTTAAAAGACACAAAGGTGGTTTTAGCTATAGCTTGCAGACACAGTCATGCATTATATAGCCCTGAATCATGTTTGTAGCGCATACATGCATATATATTAAGAAGTAAAATGAAAACTATGTAATAATAGAGAGTGTGGTTATTCCTCATTAAGAAAGAGGAGGGGAAAGAAGGAATCTTGGGGCAGTGGGGGCAGTTCCATATTTAACTAGACTCTGAAAACTTATGTACCCTACAAGGTTGGAGTTCCTTTTTAGTGTATGTCATTTGTTCAGATGATGCACACAGATTTTCTCTTCTGAATCCTGGTCACTCATGTTAATTGAGTGATGTTCATTGTGTCCTAATCTTAGTGGATGTTCTGATTCTTTATCTAGGCAAAACAGACTGAGCCTGTATGTCTACAGTACAGCTGGTGTGCATGGGAGGGATAAGATATTTTGTGTTTTTCTTCTAAGGAAGGGGATGCACCTGTTTAGACAGGTGAGACTTAAAGTAGTGGCTACATTTGTTATCCAAGAGTGTATAAATCTAATACAGGATGACTCTAAGAAGTTACTAGCTTTCATCCATGCTCTTTCCCCACCAGCAAACATGTGGAATCAACAGACATATATATCCAAACATATAGAGTCTTGAGTGATCCATAGCATTGTATGCTCATGTGAAGCTGAAGTGGGGTTTTCTTAATGTGCACAGCTGACCCTAAGTTGTCGTCAGCTTCCTCCGTATTAAAAGCATGTGCTACCATTTCAAAATTGCCAAGTATCCTTGTCTTTTGTTATCTTCAGAGGGAGACGTGGGTGTTGGGCATGTCTGAAAAGTAGGTCACTGGCATGTCAAGTTCAGACATATCTAACTCCGTGCTCCAGAGAAGATTTAGTGTCATTAATCTTACCTGAGCATGGGATACGATGGGACGAGTGCACTGACTCACCCAGCTTTCAGTGCGAGCAGTTCTGCTCAGTGCTGGCACACTTGTGTGTTTCTCAAGAGCCTGCCAGTGATGTGAGTGCTAATTCAGCTGGGCCTCTGGTGCGCTGATCGTGTGTCACCGCGCCAGACTGGTGAGAGGGGGCTGGGTGTCATCGTGGTAAACCTGCACTTTGCCAATAGCCCTCTTTTTACCACAAGCTGGATTGTAAGGGAGGAAAACTTTCACAGAGGCTGGTGTAAGCAGCTTTCTTGGTAACTGTGAACTCTGGTCTATGCCCTCTTGTGGGTGGGAGTTCTGTGCTCACTCCCATGCTACAGACCTTGGAAATGCAGGTATTGCAGTCAAGAGCTGTACTCCTTGAAGTATTCACAAGAAGTAAAAGTTTTCACAGTCAACGGAAAATTGTCAAAATCCTTTATTTTTAAAAAATGAGCATTCTAGTCTCTTAGAAGGTCACAAGACCTAGGAGAAAAATATTTATGCCTTTATCCCATAGCTTTTAAGATTTTATTTATTTTTTTAATTAAGGGAATAGAGACCTTTGTCTTCTCCATTACCTTGTATTATCTTAAGTTCTTTTTGAGCTCAGATGTCTCAGCTTCTTCATGTGGATCACTGTATAAACAGTGAGCCCAGACTGCTTATCTTATTAGTGTCTTTGTCTCACATAGAGAAAACTGTGCAGAGCTTGTATTGCTAGGTTCGGTTTACAGTTTGAGGGTTTTCTATACAGATGTTCACTTCAGCTGTTGGCCAAGGCTTGTGTTCTGGGTATGCTGACTAGCAGGTTTTTTAGGGAGCATGAAAACTTAATGTCCATCTTGTGTAAGTGAAAATCTCTTCGCTAAACTAACAGTGAACTAGGAATGGGAATATGCATATGTGACAAGAAATGTGGGAGTTGTCTTTGGCTCTGTGCTGACATGACTTCTAACACGGAGAACTGTGATCTTTCCAACTATAAGTATATAAAAAGCAATCTTGTTCTCCTTGTGGTTTTCCTGTCCGGATCCAGAACGTTAAGCATATAGCATTATAGTTCATGCATGTGAAAAAGCTCTAATGGAGTGATGGGTTTCTTCACACAGTGTGCAAGGAACCACAGACCCTTGGTAAACTCTCTGAGTTTCCTTTCTCCTGTGGTGGAGTGGTAGAAAGCGATTGCTTTGCCCAGCAGTGTGCTTGCAGTACAGGTCTGTAGTTCTTGTCCAAGCACAGGGTTACATCGCTGATGTCTTCTCTGCCTTGCCTGTGGCTGTTGGTTCGCAGCAGAAGTGCAGGTGCTGTAAGAATGATTTTGATGCTGTTTGTGTATGTTTATCGGTCTAAGCCTGTAGGTTTCACATCCAGGTGATTGTAGCACGAGCAGTAGCTCAAGCTGTGCAGAAGGCGTGCATGCTCTTCACAGGTGTAAAAAGACTTGTGCCTGCCTGGATGTTCTTTGAATTTTGATTAAAACATCAGTCACCAATAAAATTGTTGATAGGAATTGAAGAGACCTGGTGCTGTAGATGCAATTTGGTTGCTATTTTTTTTTTAAACTAAATTTTTTTGTGTATGTCGTAATTTGATGACTGTGTGTTTGGAATAAAGGTCAGGGTGGAGGTTAGTGCTGGCTGTTTGCGAGGAAGAAGCAGATGCTGGCAAGAGGCTTAAGAGAGAAGACAAGAGGTCCAAAAGCTCTTGGAATCAGACATTGTTGCAGATGTCGAAAAGTAACTGTTCCTGATTTAACTAACATGTATCCTGTTGAGATGCCAAAATCGGAGACTAGTACATAAAATGTCTTGCCGAGTGCTTGTTGGGAGTGATAAACTCCACTTAGTAGCTTGTGGGAGACCTTGCAATGTTGTGCTTTTTTAACCCTCTGTGCCACTTTGTGCCACCACTTGAAGTTTGCCCGAGCTTGTGTGTCCCTTGCCTTAAGATGCTCTTCCCCTCTATGTGAGTTAAAGATTTAAAGCACAAGCACTTGGTCTCATCTCTCTGATTTGAGCTATCCTGAAACTACTAGCTCACATAGGTCAATTCACAGATTGGTGGAACTCCTGCAGTTGCATTAAGTTCATGTCTTAACTGCAAGACGAGAGCTGCAAAAATGTGCTCTGACCTGATTTGGACCACAGCTTGTACAAACCCGACTTCAGCAGCACAGCTGGGTGGCAGGGTAGAGTGGAACCTTAGGTGCTTGAGTCTTTCGAGTTAGAGGTGCAATGGATTTTACTCCCCTCTCTGTTTTACAGATTATTCTTTCTATAAAAGATGTGAGTGAATATATATTAACTTACAAGCTTTAGCTGGAACAAGAAGAGCTACTTAATACACCTTCTGTTTGCCTCCTGGTAGCCTGTTTTTCTGCCTGTTGCTGAACAGTGTTCTTGAGTTGCAGAAAGTTTTGGGATGATGCATCTGATTCCCATATTAACTGGTTCTCATTTTTCTTCTTGTCTTCCCTGACCCCATCTTAATTTCCCTGGCATCTGCTTACACAGAGACCAGATCTCTCATCAGTGTGTCTCATGTCTGTCAGGCTTGGTGACCTTCCTCTGCAGTCTCTCCAGTTCTGCAGCTGAACAGCTCTTCTCACCAAGAGGGGACTGCACAATGCCACCTCTGTGTGTGGCCTGTGGACCCTGGAAGAAAAACAGGTGCCAGTTATGGAGTACATGCGGTACAGAGCTGGCCTATAACTAAAAATGTGCTGTTGAAGGAAGCTTGTTGGTTTTTCTCCTCAGGATAAAGATGTCTAGAGGAGGCAGTGGTGCTGCAACATGAAATGGCTGCAATACCTAAAACTAAAGGAATTGCAATGGTTTTGAAGCTACCAAGCTATTTAAGTGAGGCTGACCTTTCATTGTGGGTCACTTAGCAGACTGAAGGTCTCAAATAGCATGTGACCATTGTAGCACAATAGAAATATGTCAGTAGCTTGTTTGAGCTACTTTATTGTATTTTGTTTACTGAGACAGACTCTTTTCTTTCCCTCTCTCCAGCTGCACTGGTGCCTGCATGGTATCTGCCAACAGTGATCTGTGCACAGGTTTCCTAGCAACATCTTTTAGCTGTGTGGTACTACATGGAAGAGAATTGCTCAAAAGTGGCCCAAGTTTTGTAAAATGGTGTTTGTAACAGCCCTGAGAGAAGTCAGAAAATACTTTGCAGCTCAGAGATCAAATGGAAAGGACAGAGCAGGAGGGCACAATGCAGGCACTGCGTCAGTGCTTCTGTGGTCAGGAGCTCTAAAAGCTTCTTAAATGATGAGCAATGCCCTGAGGAGAGCAACTGGCTTTTGCACAAGTGTCTTCTGTGCATCACTGTGCTCTGTGCACTGTAACCTCTCAGACACTGAAAGACTATTCACATAAAAACACTGCTTTGCCCTTGTTGCTTCATCACGCACTGGCCAAATGTGAGTGGGTTTGTACAAAACTTCTGGTATCCAAATATATTTGCCCAGGGATTTGATAAGAATTGCAGTAATCCCTAATGCAGTCTGTTGCAAGGCCAGAAGCAAGAAAAAGCACAGCTGTTTCCCTTCTGCATGCAGTGTGTGCAGAGATGGATACAGCCATGCTGTACCACACTGCTGGGTGTGGCAGGGTGGGATGGGGCACCATGGGAGGGAATAGGAGCAGCAGCCATGGAGTTCTGAGAACAGCCACGCACAGCGGGGTGCATCCTGTTCAGCAGAGCCTTGTCCTGCCTGGGGCATTTTAGGAGAGAGAAAACGAAACTTCCTTCTTTTTACTTTTGTGAGGTAAAGAAATGATGTAAATGGAAAAACTGTAAAACAAACATCCACGCAGGAATGGCAAGTACCCCTGCAAGCAGTTTGGGCGAGTGGCTGGAGCAAGCATGGAGAAGGAAAGGGACAGTTTTGTGAAAGGAGAAGCAGGAGAGGGCAAGTTTACCAGGCAGCCCTCCAGGGAGGGACCTTTACATAATCACAAAGCCATATGCATCTCTTGGGATTTTTCATATGTCACAGTCTGCATGCCTAATGGCTTGAAACTGCACATAAATAATGGCCAAAATGGGTGTTTGGCTATCAGAAAACAACTAATGAATTTTACAAATTAGGCTCTGCCAAAATTTTAGATGGACAAAGTACTGCCTTCATCCTCATGAGAGGGAGAACAGTTGTGGAGGCTGGGCTAAAAACCGTGGTGTTTTAATTTTTCTCTTAGTCAGGCTGCAGGAAATAGTGTTGTGTAACTAACCTTGGCCAGACTTTGAACATATGGGCTTTGCTTGTCACACCATGTGTATTCACCACATAAATTAAGTTTCTCAGGGAACTCTTAAGGTTTTGAGCACTGAATCAAAGGTGATGCCAAAGCACAGTTCTGGGTAGAAGAGCACTGCTGTTCTGCTGCCAAGTTTACTGCAAAGTTTTGTCTAATGTCGTCTTTTATTCTCCAAGTCTTGTACCATTCCCTCCTACTGCGAGGTAGAAGATCAATGTACTTAGCAGGTTTTTGCAATAACAGTAGTGATCGATCAGCCCCAGAAAGCAATGCTTTTGACCTTTACAGGTCTGTAATCATGGTTTCCTTAGGAGATGAGTCCTGTGGAGAGAAATCTGAGAAAAGGCTGTCCTAATGTGAAGTGGCCTATTTTGCCACCAGGTTGAATTATCTGAATTCAGGTAGATAGAACAAGTACAGTTTTTTGTCTTGAAGGGATATGGAGAGAAGATCCACACCTGTGTTTAGAACGTGACAGGTAATGAGATTTTGCACCTCCAGCAGTGAGTGCAAATGTAGTGACTTTACCTTTGGCTTCAAATTAACTTATAATAGTCAATAAAGTCTTAATTGTATTCTTAAGCAGGAGGTGCATCTGCTTTGTGGAGCACTGAGACCTTAAAGTAAACAGCTTTTTTTTCTTCTCCTTTAAAGTCTTCATAAGGTCTAGTCATGAGTTGGTGCTAGAGCTTTTACTTTAGCTTAAAAGATAATACGGTATAGTGAAAACATAATTACATTTATGCAAGCTAATGCATGCTAGACAATGGGAGATTAGAGGGTGTTGGTAAAGAGCAGTGGTATGTATCCTCCTCGTTCAATGGTTTCAAGATTTGGATAGCTAAGTATCAACAGACTTTGTCTTCCACACTGTTAACTTATCTGTGGCTTGAAATTAAAAAAAACCCCCAAACATATAAAAAGGGACTGAAAAAAGAAGTCCAGTAGGTTTATTGTGATGCAAGGATAAGATGAAGTAGAAGAGCACTGAAAATTAGTCTGTTCTGTTGCTTTTCTTGTCACTGTTTAGCCTTTCTGTAGCAATACAGCAAAGCTTATCTTATAGATGTCTCCTCTGATTTGGATGCTTTTCCAAGAACATCTACAGTGAGGTTTCTTTTCTTGCAGGTGCCAGCTGGCAGTGCAAGGTCAAGTGATGAACTCACTGTTCTCTAAGGTATTTGTCTTATGCATGTTTCTAGGCCAGTTTAGTACACAAAGATACAGAAGGGATTGCCTTTTCAATTAAAGAATTGCCAATTATCTCAAAAAATCATGTAATGTAATCCCTTTTAAGTGACAGGTCCTCATTAAGTATTTTGCCCGATTTCCAGCATACGTAAACTTTAGGAATCTGTGCTGTGAAACTGAAAATGATGGCCTGCATTTTGTTTGTAACTAGTTTGCACTCATTTTGCTTATGTGCTGAATTATCGTTACTTTATATATTTTCTTCTTGATCCTAAGTGTTATTAAGCTGTATCTTCTCATTCCTATAGTCTGTTCTTTTTTTCCCATCCAATGCAGAGAAACTCTGCCCTTCCTCTCAGCTCTGTGTTTTCCTAGAGCAAATGTGGGCTGTGGAGTTGTCCAGTGAGTGGTTCAAATGGACATTTCAAAGGCTTCGTGTTTTGCAGCACCATGTGCATTCCATCAGATAGAATGAAAGTAGGATTTCCAAGGAGATGCTTTCAGCTTTGATGGCAAGGGCATAGCGTGTGGTTCAGCCCAGCTTTTGCTGCATGCAGGGTCGGCTAAAGACAGCTGCAGCATTCTGATGGCAGTGGAGGTCCTCTGCACGTGTCTTGTCTGGATTTAGGAATCATGCCTTGGCTTCACTGGCTCTTTCAGCAGCTCCAGCAGTAATAAGCAGTTGTCAAAGGATGATTGCTCTTCTGTAGTTACTGGAAGTCCAGCAGGAAAGGTCATGCCTGTGCTGTTCTCCAACATCAGGCATACAGCCCTTGTGCCTGTTCTTGTCCTGTTGGTCCCATTGATTCAGACCCCTGTGGCACAGGAGTCCTTGATCTGGCAGTAGCCTCAGCATAGTCTGCTTTCTCCTGGCTAGGAGCTTAATGGGAGCTGAAAAGGTCTTTGCTGAATAGTCCTGTGTTTGTCTCCTGGAGATAAATGTTCTCTGTGCTTTTATTATGCCATGGGAACAATTTACTTAAGCATAGGCAGAAGCAAATGCTGATAAAAACTAGAGATCTAAGTAGGGCAGTGTAGTAGTACTAACATGGGGAAAAGAGGACAAAAGCAGTCTCAACATTAATTGTGCTGAGGAGAGAGGGTGAAAAGATTATGTATCTGTCAAATCAAAATTGACACCTTTGGCTTTACTGTCCCCTAGGCCTGGACTGATGTTATTTAATTACTGGAATTAAGAAATTTATACTTTTGCGGCAGTCAAGTGACATGTTTTATTCTGTTCCACTGAGCTCTATGTCCCATTCAGTCAGAACAACTATAATTAAAGCCAAAAAGAGCACTTTGGGTCTACCAAGGCCTTGCCTGTGCTGTTCTGTGGGCTGTCGTAGCAGCTAAGACTTTTAGTGCTGTCTGATGAGCAAAAGCCTGTCTGGTATTGCCTCAAGTTTTCTAAGTTCTGTTACATCTTAAATTTTCAAGACAGCTGCCAATGCCAGCTAATGCAAGGAATGGACGTGTGCTGGATTTCCTCAGGCAAGAGCAAGAGGGGAAAGTAGCTCATTTAAGAGTGTCCACTGCAATGGGTGGTAGACCACTGTATTTGGCACAGTGTGTTACATACAGAAGTTGTTTACACAATATATAGGCACTAATCCATTTCCAAAGAGTTCAGTCTCTTCCCTTCAGGAAATGAATCAGACTTTATAAACTAATCTCTTCTTGGTAACTTCTGCAAGTGCCAGTAAATGAGTGGGAATAAATGAATCCATCATCATGCTTTGAAAGTATCAACTGATAAATGATCCTGCCAGATTTCCAGCAGGGACATCAGCTCAGACCCATACAAACAACTGAACTTCCAGCTTCACGCTCTGATCTCTGTTGCTGCCAAGTTTATTTGTAGCCAAAAGGCCAAAGCACATAGAATTTCTGGGAGCCTGCTATGGTGCTTGGTTTGAGCTATGAAGCACCAGCAGATGAGGAGCCCTGTTGGGATGGGCTGTTGCGGAGACCTTCTCTCAGCCCTGCTGCAGGCAAGATTTCTAAAGGCTGCCCAGGTGCAGGCTTTGCTCTGGGGGAACATTTGGGGCCTCTGTTGTTTGGCTTTTCATCTTTCCTTTTGCACACTCTTTATGGTTCCTAATATGCTTGGGGAGCACAAGACCAGGGGGAAGGGACGAAATCCCACAGTAGCTTGTACCACTTACTCAGATTCCGAAGTGTTGGTTTTGGAGTGGAGGATTAAAAGTAAAGGGAGGGGGTTTTTTGTTAAACAAGAAATGCTATAAATGCTGTTGGTCATGGTCCTTCAGTTTCCAGCGGTAAGCTTTTCCACAAATACTGTTGCTAACCCGTATTATATACCGGAGAAAGCAGTAGGGAAAGGGAGCTGTGAATGTGCTGATTGTTTAAAAAAATAATTACATGCTCTAGTGGCTGAAAAATGCATGACTTTCATCTGAATTCTGTAAGCTCCTCTGTGATTTCAGATTCTTTTACTCCTACTTTCCCTCCTTCATTCTTTAGTAGATGAGAGAGAAGCTTGGTGAGGATTTCCTTAATAAGTTTTTGTGACCAGGAAACCAAGCCAAGAAGTCGTCATCCCCAACTAGTTTCATCCACAGCATCCTTTTGATCACAGCTTATATTCATTCTTCTAAAAACCTGATGACCTAAAACCTCATCTTCAAGGAAGCAGGCATGAACATTGTTGTCTGGTTTTTATGAGGCATGAACACACCTGAATGGATGGCCCAAGGACTGCTAATATTGAGGTCACCAGCAGGAAGCATGGATAAACCTAACCAATGGCTTGGTCTGCCTCAGTCATTGTCTCCCGTGGTCTTTCCTGTGCTCCAAAACTGAACTTGTATTCACATGCCCTTTTTGACATGAACAGACATTTTTACATGGTTTTAAGAGTCAAATTCTTTTAGAAACAAGTGTAACTGTTACTCAGCTGTTAAGCACAAAACCTGAGCTATTAAATGTGTAGGCAGGTGTTTTGTATACAAAATGATATGGGAGAAGTAGATAAATAATCACTTTGACAAAAATTCTGGAGACAGGAAAAACAAATGACATGGGTAATTGCTTAGTGATCTGTGTTCGTGTTTAGCATGTGGATTAAAAAGTGCAAACAGTGGTTTCAAAAAGCGGTGCGTGTGCACATATTGACACCTCCGATTCAATGGTATTTTTCCAGAAGTAAATGATACTGCCTGTGTTTGAGAGCAGGCTCCTAATTTGCAAGCTGGTTGTTGTGATATTCTGAAGCATTATCCTGGCAATGGTCATCTTTTTGTTTTGAGTTTCATTTCCCTTTATTGCTGTGTATGATAACTCTAAGCCAAAAAATGGTGTTTATTCAATTATTGACCAATGCCGTTACACTGACCTCAGGCTAATAAAAATGAGCGAGGGAAAGTGGGAAAATAGGGACCACCTTGAGATATTATTGTGGTGTACAATGTAACAAGAAAGAAGAGCTCTTGGGAGGGTAAACAGCCAATCCCTTGTTGTTCTCACTTTCCTATTCTTTTAGACAAGCCCAGTACTGCACAAGAAGGTTGGTGTATACAGGGATCAATGCTGTGTCCTTTTTTTAATGGCTCCATGAATCAGCTGGGAGAAATGGGCAGCTAAACCCATGGCCAGTTGCTATAGCGACTGTATTTCTAATAAATTAAATAGTGCGAGAGTATATTTCAAGCGTGCGGATCTGGCTGGCTGTGGTGTCTGGTTTTTGGTATCAGGCACTGTTCTTGCCATGAGCTGATTTGCACAGCATCAAACAGTCCCCATCCAGGGTTTGGGAGTCTGCTTGTACCAGGGACTGTTCCCAGTACATAGCTTGGATGCAGCTGCTGGTTTCTGTGCCAGGTGGCCTCACTGCCGGAGGCTGGTCACAGACCTGTGTCACTTATTAATGTGAGTGTGTTTCACATCTCTGGAGCACCCAGGTCACATGGCTGTTCCTCCTGGTGGGGTATCGGGTTGCCTACAGGAAGCTGGTTCTGTGATTTAAAAAAAAAACTCAAACCAACTAAGCCACTGATGTAAACAAGACACAGCCCTTGAAACTGTTATGCCTCTAAACACTTCTGTTGGTTGGAGATCTGTAACAGTAAGTTTAAAAACCCTGAATTTGAGACCAAAGTATTTTGAGATTCTTAAGATAACTTCAACCAGACATCTAGAGGAGGACAGGTCTCCCAGGGCCCTGTGCAGAAGTGCATGTGCGTGCCATATTCCTGTGTGTGACATTGGCCAGTGACCTGCAGGGCTGCAGCCAGGGCTGGAACCCAGCTGGAGCACTGAAGTTGCATTCATTGCCTCTGTGGCCAAGTTCTCTGGTCAGACCTCTGTTCTCGCTTCCTCCACCACAGGAGGCCCAAGCATTGGGTCTGTAACCAACGTGAATACATCTTCTGGCATTCCTCAATAGCTGTCAAGAAATGTTTTCTCCATGAGCCTTTGTTTCTGACATCCAGAGATGTATCTTTGGCCAGTTTGAGCAGAGCATTGCATGGCCTGTAGATCTGGGAGATGGGACATGAATGCTTCCTTATATGCCAGCTCCTTCCCTGCTTACACCATCCCGGGGTGGCATCCTTCCTGGGAGCTTGGTGTCATTGCAGCTGCACTGTGCCTGCCAGTGAAAGTACCCAGGTTTGTTCTAATAAGTGTGACAGTCCCTTCACTGTTTCAGGCCATGTGAAAGCTTTGGTCCTGTATTTTTGAAGTCATAGAACAGTGCTAAGCTGTAGTAATCAGCAGTTTTGAAATACAAGTCACCAATCATCTGCATCTGAAACACACAGACAGCTGGACTTCAGGTGCTGAAGAGAGGATTCTTCAACAGGGACATCCAAATCTAGAGCATGGCTTGAAGGAGATTGAGGAAGTCCAGAGACCCTCTGCTGTGAAGTTTTTACCAAAACATTTAATTGTCGAAAAGACCTTCAGTCACAAAAATTACATTTGTGCTTCTTTCAATTCCTAAAATTCTTGAAATAAGCTGGACGTGCAGTTGTCACAGACCTTATTTTCCGCCCATACATTTGGTGTTGCTGCCAAATGGTTATAGAAAACTCTTAATAGGTTTTGTAGGTTGTATTAAAACTTCAAGGAGGACAGAAAATAAGGAACTTCCATTTCCTAGTAAAACTGGTGATGCCACAAAGAACTATGAAGAGGAAGTGGGCTACCTCAATAGGTTGTGAGCTCCTCTACCTAAGAAAAGCAAGGAAACTTCAGGTATGATAATTAAATTAGCCTTCAAAGCACATTTTCAATGGAAAGTACTTTATAGCTAGAGATGCTTGTTCTGTAACTATCACGTAGGTCTTTCTGCCTTGTCCAGTTTACCTGCCACTGATAATGTAACAGGAAGTTACAGGTGTTGCTTGGGCAAAGTCTTGTGGAGAGAGTCTCTTCCATAATCTTACAGTTTTTGTACAAGCCGTTTCCGTTTGAGTATCTGGTGGATGATTCACACAGTATTTCAGTCCTTCTCTGTTTTTTTCTCCTTTACCCACTGTTTTGGGGACAGTGATGTGTCTCCTGTTAGGAAGAAATAGTAATTTCCTTTTGTTTCAACGTGCCAACAAACACCAAAATTGTCATGTCTGGTTTCATCCTGCTCCAGTGTCACTTCAGAGTTTTGCTGCTGATCTCGTGAGTGGGACCAGCTGAGCATTTCAAAAGGACAGGTGATATTTACATTGCTGGAGGAGTGCATGTACAGCTGCACAAGGGTGGTAGATATCCCTTAGCTGTCACTGCCACAGTAATTGGGATGGGGCGGTGACAGAGTCAGAAAATACGTGTTGGATGTAGCGTCATTGTTCTGATGCTCTTAGGCATGGTGCTGCCCTGTGGCAGTTGTGTTCTCCTGTTCCTGAGCTTGGCCCAAGTTGCTAAGCTGGGTTTTGTGTCTTGGAGCCAGGCTTTCCAGCAGCAAGGAGTGTTGGACTTGCCTTGTCTTCAACAGTATGTTGTTGTTCCCTCTTGGATTGTGATGTAATTTATATATTCTAGTTTGGTTTTTGTGTGGAGTGTCTTGTTGAAGGAGCCTTTTGTGTTTTCTATGAAAAGTTTCTTGTTTAATTTTTAATACTACTTTAGCTGTTCTCAGGATGGCTGATCTGAAGTTACCCTCTGGTACAGGTCCTCTGATACTGAGGAAAAGGTGTCAGAGTATTTTAGCCCAGCCCCAAGTTGTTATAAGATTGATTGCCTTTTTAAGGCATCAAAGGATCAAAAAAGCAACAAAATTTCCTTTAAATCATGTATGCCTGGAATACCTGGCACATAAGTGTTGTACAACAATCTTTATGGTATTTTTCTACAAGATCTGCTGCTTTTGCTGTACCACAAGATTGCACTGTCTTACTTTGGAAACAAATAGAAATTCTACTTGGCCTCCATTGCATAAAATCTCGTAGAAACAACAATTTTAACCATAGACTAAGAGAGAGAAGCGTATTTGGAGTAGAATAAAATTAAATTACAAATAGCTATCAATTATGCAGAAGTAACAAAAATAAACAGAACAAGATGTCTAACTTAGCTCTCTCCTTCCTGTGAAACTAAATTGATACTCTTTTCTGAAATCAGATCAGAGTGACACTGGTGTTGCTATCTGGCAAGATGATATGGTTACGTATTGTCTGAAAAAATTAAGAAAAATCATCTGCTAAAGCTGAAAGTTGAAATGGAAAGGTTTCCTTGTAGAGAGAAAGAATGGGATGAATGTGTGATAATCCATTCTGCCTTGCAGAGAAGTTCAGTGCATATCCAGTCTTGATGCTATGAAAAAAATGTAACTGCTATGAAAAAATGTAATTGCTACCTCTTTGATAAGCTTGTATAGTGTGGAGTGGCTTGCACTGTGGTATTTCATTGGAGTCCCATTTTTCAGTACCTACCTCTGTAGCAGAAGCAGAACTCCCAGACCTGTGCTCTTACCTTAGACCGGCTGGTGTTTGGTATCATTGTCCTTAAGTTCTCTTGCGGAGCTGGATTGTGGCACTGCTTTCTCCGTATGTCCAGCAGTGATTTAGAAGCATCTCAAACACATGATTTGTATCTTTGACTAATAGTCATTTTTGTAAATATTTCCTAAACAGGACCAAGTTTGATTCTGTGTGTTTGTTTATTCAAAAGCTAAGCTGCTTTGAACAGAAAAATATGTCATTCTTGAGACACAGTAATAACTTGATGCAAGTTGGGGAAGAAAAGAGTAGGAATTTAAGAGCCAGGGCTGAGACTTGAAACTTTCCACGAACACTGCAGAGGAAGACAACAGAAGTGGAGCTTTTTCTCTTCCTTAAAATATGTACAAATTTTGCAGTATGCAGTTGGGAAAAAGATCACTTGACATTGAATTCAGATAGCCTGCAATGGTCATAACTTCCTTTTTCAAACTGTTGTTTATTTTTCTCTGTGCTTATTTCACAGCGATAGATAATGAACCTTTGTTTGTCTTAAATGCCAAAAACAATTCCTGTCTGTAAAAAGAAAATAGAGCCTAAGGGATTTAGTGTCCCAAGTAACAGAGCAAGAACTTCATATTTGTGAGGTATCAAGGTAAGTGCAACTGTGCTTTGGGGAGAGGCCTTAATGTGGGAAATACTTTCCAATTTACAAATTTGGAGGGTAGCTGTTGAGTGCAGCTGTAAGGTTTTCACTGCCCTGTCACCAGGCTGCTTTGTAAATACAAAATGTGGAGCTGGACTTCTCCCGTTCCTTCTGGTGAGGGACAGTGCACATGCGCAAAGCTATGCCCTGATACCACAGTAATTGGAGTGGTGGGAGAGTCTTGGGGTCTAAGGGTTTGTCTTCAGCCTGTTACCTCCATTTGGATAGACCTGTTAATACCAAAAAACACTGTGCTCTTTCAGTTTCCTTGTCTGAGCGTTACTGAACCAAACGTTCACTGCCATCCTTACTGCAGGCTTTGTATCGTTTGTAATTTATATCCTGTTCCCTGCTGCTTGTTCTTCCCATTCGTGTTCTAACTCTAACTCCTCTCAACTCACTCTCTCCTTTCCTCACCTTCCTGCTTGTTAATTCTCTCAGTGACCCTCCTCTTATCCATTTGGAATTCAAAAAGGCAGGCTGTCTCCTTCCTGCATGAACTTGGAGCAGCTGCACATCATTGCTAATACTGTTAAATATCGATATTCAAGTCATCTCATATGAGAGTGAAATGGGGCAGCTTGGATCAGGAAAATCACTGACACCAGAAACTGGTAAAAACCACCTTGTGCATTGGTGATGTGAAAAAGCATTTAGTGTGTTTAGCTGGTTTTATCTGCAAGGTGTCACCTTCTGAAAACCTGAAGTACCCACTCAATCCTTCTGTGGTCCAGTAGCATTCCACAGTAATTCCCAGTTTATTACTAGGTTTTTTTTTAAACCTGTTTAAATATTATTAAAGTGCATTAAATTGTTATGAGTAATTGAGAGACAGTGAAGGTGTGATGCCTCCCAGGCATGAGGGAGTGGGATGGGATGTTACAAGCAGTAGAGAAATGAAAATCAAATGGGAAGCATTTCTTTCATTTGCAGTGGGTGGGGGGAATGGCAATATTTGCCTTTGCCTTGCTGTTTCAAAGCTGTCTTGGTGAGGAAGGGAACATCAGATGCTTGAGGAGGAACGTGGGCTACCTCTGCAGTTGCTTGTGGGGGTGAAAATGCTGAAGGCTTGCTACTGCCAAGGAGAGGTGACCTTGGTAGCCTGGTACCTGCTGGTTAAAGGGTGTTCCTGAAAACAGAAGAACAGGGATGCAAAGGGAGTATCTGTCCCTTTCCCACAAGCACATACACATCTCAGGCTTATATTCTTGCCAATAGCATGAGTAATTTTAAAAGGCTAAGTCTAGCAGGGCTTGTAAATCGCTGTCAGCTCTTGTTGAACCAGATGCTAGAGCCAAAACTCGGGGGAGAGAAATAGTGTGGTTGAACTGTGTGTAAAAATGAAAGGTGCCAGAGGAAGAGACAGTGTGGGATGACTGGGAGAACTGTTGGGAGTACAGAAAAATGTCTCTAAGCTTTTAAGTGCATGGCTTGGAAGTAGGCTGCTGGACTGTCTTCTTTGGTTCCTATGTCCTAAATGGAATTAATGGTTGACCACTGGGAAAGGTAGGACATAGATCCTCAGCATTCAGTGGCTTTTTAATTAGCATGTAGCTGCCATACTGTGAACTTTTGTTTCCTTCTACAGAAATATTTTCCTTTCAAAAATTGATCAAACAAAACCATTAAATGCTCTGAAAAAAAGAAAAAGTGAGTAGGAAAAGCAAAGACGAACCTTGATCTTTCAGGCTTAAGAGTGTGACATGAGTATTTTAGAGGTACAGTGCCAGGGGGAAAAGATGCTTTTGTGGAATGGTATGGTTGTGCATTTCTAACAGCCTTTGTTAGCTTGCATTTATCTGCTAACTGAGCAGTGCAGATGATGAAAATGTGTGAACTTCCAAAGCAACCCATTTGTTCACTGCAGTGTTTGAGGTTGTAACTGCTCTCAGTCTTTCTTGTAAACTTGCTGTTTCTGTTTATTGGTGTTATTTAGAGAAAACTGTCCATCTGATCTGTTTTAGGGGCCAGATCCTGTCCACAGAACAGCTCTGTCTAATATTTTCTGCCTCCTCCCCTCCAACTGGAATAAAAATTGATTCTAAATAATGCCCTCCATGTGCACTGCCTCCCTCTGATGCTCAGTGGTTGGGACATCTCTCAATTAAGTAAACTGCTTAACCCGCTGCAGGTTGTTAATAATTTACATTTCTTGATAACTGCTCACAAATTGCATACATCCCTCCACAGCTCACCCTGTGTGCCTGATAAGAAGACACAATTTACTTCTATTAGATATGATGTGTGGAAGAGACTTAGGGGACTGCCAGGTCATTCCACCTGGATGTTTTCAGCATGTCTCAGATACCAGGACAGGAGAGTGGGAGGAGGAACTGCTTGACACAGCAGAACACACATGGATTGTGAAACCAGCAGAGTGGGTTTTAGTCTGTGGGACACGTATCTCGTGGCTTGGGGTAACTGGACACGTCGTCTCTTTGCATGGTAATTTAACTGTCTGTAAGGAAAGCTATTCCTCCTCTCCCTGCCCTCTGTGTAGGAAGCAATCCTGTCTGGCCTGCAACAGAGTCGAGCCAGAATTACAAACATGATTTTATTTTTCAGACAGTGCTGAGCCTGCAAGGCCACAGGATCAAAAAGGACCCTCCTCTTATTTACTGCCTTTACCCAACTCAGCTCATCTTTTTCCCTAGCAGATGCTGTGAGCAGATTTTATGCTTTAACTAATAGCACGAGGATTTACTTGCCCTGTGGGTTGTCTCTAGCTGTCTTTTACCTTGTATTACCATCTAAAATCTGGTGTCCTCTGCCAAGGTCAGCAGTAGATCTGGTCTGCTTCAGTCTGCTACCATTCTCTGCTTGCAGTGGCCCTTGAATAGGCCAAATCATTACTTCAGGCACCTTTCTTTGCACTGCCTATGCTAACTAGTAGTCTTGTGTTGGAAGGCAGCATCCATAGATGCAAATGCCCCGTCCCTGAAAGTGTTCTAGGCCCAGTTGGATGGGGCCCTGAGCAGCCGGATCTAGTTGAAACTGTCCCTGCCCATGGTGGGTGGGTTGGAAATAGGTGGCCTTTAGCTCTCTGGTAAGGAGCTTCATCTTTATTCAGGATGGGGAAAGCTGGTCAGCTTTTTCCAGTGTTCATGTGCAGTTGCCCGCTACTTAACTCACCAATCACTTTGACAGTCCTTGCTTTGAAAATATTCTGTCTTGAATCCCTTATTCCTGTAAATATATAAATACTGACACCTTTATTGTAATCATGTCCAGTAGCATGACCTAGTAAGTACTTACTGCTTTTGAACTTGAGGATGTTACCTTTTCTCTTAGATTGAAATAAGATTTACAAGTGGGATGCTGCCAAGCAGAGAAGCAGATCTTTACAGATGACTTTATCTGGCAACCTCAAATCTATTTATTCCAAGATAATACTGGTATTTCCCCTATGAATGGCAGCAGTAAAAATCTGGAGGATGCCAACTGAGACAGCATCTGGACAGGAATTGCAAAGGACTCTTCTTGTAACCCTCTAAAGAAAAATGCCAGTAAAGTAATGTAGTAATAAGGTGCCAGCAAAGAGGTTTTTATAATATTTTATGCTTTTGCCATGAACCAGAATCTCTGTCCCTTATAGCAAAGAGGAAGTTACCTGTGAGACAATGACTAGGTAATTGAACTGAAGCTGCTACAGGCTTTGTTGGTTTGGTCAGTCACCTAAGCAGTGGTCTCCTATTGGGACGCAGTTCCACAGGGCATCTTTACGAGGCTGCACTGCAATATGTTGCACCATTTCACATCTTTAAAGAATGCATTTTTTTGTATATGAGGAGACTTGGTCTTGTGTCCTCCCCACGCTGCTGCAATAGACATGGCTTTCCTGTCCTGTCTTCACGAGGAGAAAGTTTGATGCAAACGGCCAAGGTTTATCCTGGTATTTGATAGCCTCTGCCTATTGCTCTCCTTTATAATTTTCTTTCCACCTCTCTTGCCAGAAACATGTGGTTCTGGGATTGCCCCTGAGAGCTGGGGCTGACAAATCCTCTGTTCCGTCCCCTAATGGTTTGGACTAGTTGCCTAACCCAAGTTAGCAGATAAGCTGATTGGGTCTGGAGAGATGTGAAGTGCAGGAGAACTTACCAAGTGGATAGCAGTATATGCAAAGAGAATCTAATATTGATAAATATGTTTTTTTCCTCTTTCATCCATAGTTTGTAAGTGTCTAAATCCTGCCAGCATGGATAAAAACCATGTACAACTGCTGCAAATAAACACTGCTAGGGTACATATGGGAAGAAGATGCATAAAGAAAAGGGAAGAGTGATAATGCTCTTATAATTTAGCAGGTTTGTCTGTGTCTGGATTGCTGCATTTAGTACAGAAGATGCCAGTTCAGACAGGATATTGCCTCATTAGAGGGATTGGAAAGCAGATAAGGGGAACAGAACACAAGAACAGCTCTTCCAAGAGACTGGAAGGATGGATTACCTTAAAGAAGAGGCATGTAAAAAATGATACAAATATACCCAGCCACTAACCAGTGGAGAAGGTAGAGACTACAGAACTTCTAGTCTTGTAACAGGAGAGCAAGAGGATGTTCACTGAAATTTGCTGTTAACTATTTTAAACATGATAGAATAAAATTACTACAGTATGAAGTTGAATGCTGAAAAATGGAAAAGCTGCAACTAGGCCACAGGAAAGAAGTAGCTGGATGTAAAGAGGCGCTGCGTGTTTGAGAGAGATTTTTTTTAAATAATAAAACCTAAAGTTTAGGATGAAATATTCAGTCTCACAATACCGGTTTGAAGATGGTTTCTGTTCAGCTCTATTGATTTCCATCTCCCTATGCAACTCCCACGGGAATGCAGGGATGACAAACTGACTGTCACTTAAGCCCTTGAAATGCCAGATCGTCTCTAAATTACGGAGTCAGAGGTTTGGGCTTTGCTGGCACCTCACAACACACTCTGCAGTATGCATGATAACAAGAAATCTGAGAGCCCTTGGTAAAGCACTTCAGGGTTGCAATTCTTTTGCAGCTATTGTACAAACCTTTCAGGACAGGGTTGGGTTTGTGTACCTTCGCCCTGCTTTCTTCACCCTTTTTTGCTGGCACTACTTCTGTTGGCCTTGCTGGTTTCCTTCCCAGAGCACTGAGACTCCCCAGCCAAAATTGTCCTGCTGGGTCAGAGCAGCAGAGTGGCTGCTTACCTCCTCTAGAAGAGCAAAGCCTGTAGGAGTTGTGTTTGTGTGAGGACAGTGAAAATATCTGAGTCAAGTTGCCCTGAGAGGAAAATGGTAATGAGCAGAAAAGCTGAGGGAACATTTTATCACTCGTGAATCATTGTTCAGGTTCAGCTGGAGGAACTGGAAATGCGATTCCTCTACAAAAAGTCCTTGATGCCTGAAGGAGAGCATTTCCAGAGGCACTTTGGTGTGGCACAGAGCACACAAATACATTCCAAGTAGATAAGTTTGTTGTCTCTGAAAAAAACAGTGCTGTAATTGTTAATCAGTGTTTAAAAACCAGAAGCCTATCTCTTCTTATAGAGGGTGTTTCAATAAGCTTTCAGCTGCATGTGACCAGCTGATTGTTCTATTTATTGGCTGAGGAATTTACCTATACAGTACAGGTATGGGGGTTGGATTTTGGTTTGGGTTTTTGTCATGGTTTAACTTCAGGCAGCAACTAGGCACCAGACAGCTGCTCACTCAGCCCCCCCATGCTGGGATGGAGGAGAGAATCGGTGAGTAAAAGTGAGAAAGCTCAGGGCTTGAGATAAAGACAGTTTAATAGGCAAAGCAAAAGACCGGCACACAAGCAAAGATAAACAAGGAATTCAGTTGCTACTTCCCATCAGCAGGCAGGTGTTGAGCCATCTCCAGGAAAGGAAGGCTTCATCGTATCTAACCATTACTTGGAAGGACAAAATGTCATCACTCCAAACATCCGCCACCTCCTTCTTCCTTCCCCAGCTTTATATGCTGAGCACACCACCATATAATATGGAATATCCTTTTGGTAAGTTGGGGTCAGCTGTCCCATCCCATCTTCTTGTTCACTCCCGGCTTACTTGCTGATGGGCTGGGATGAGAGGCAGAAAAGGCCTTGGCTCAGTGTAAGCCCCGCTCAGCAGTAACAAAACATCTCAATATTATCAACACTTTTTTCAGCACAAATCAAATCACAGTCCCATACCAGCCACTGTGAAGAAAATTAGCGCTATCCAGCAAAAACCAGCACAGTTGTTTTGGTTTGTCTTGGGCCTTTTTCAGAAAGAACAAAATCAGAGAAACAATTAATTAAAGCAATAGTTTATATAGTAACAGAAATAAGTGCTGACATTGAGAGTTAATGACTTTGTGGGAAATCGATGGGTGTTGGGACTTAATAGCTGCTTGCTTCAAAAAGGGTTTATTTTCACTGGGATATGATGCTCCTCTCAAAATCCAAGAAACACAGGGTTTCCCCTACAACTTTATGTTACATGAATTAAATGTTGAGTGCTTTCTGACTGAATGTGGTAAATACACTGTCAAGGCAAAATAACACTTTTAGAGGTTGTGCATGGTCTTCCCTCTTTGCGTCTGGGAGCCTGTGTTCCTTACACAAGGATTCTGAAATATCTTCAATGAATGGTTATACTCTGTTTAATACTGCAAATATCTTGCAAGAAGCAGTGGAGTAGTTAATGGTTTTAGTCTCTTGCAATGAATGATGTAGATGACTTAGGTCCAGAAATTAAAATGCTGAGAGAGAGCATCATCCTACACATGTGGAAATGTGGCTTCCTTCCTCTGCAGTAAAGGCACAATTTACTAGATGTTACACTGGATAGTTAACCAAACATTTACACGAAAAATAAGTTGAGGCCTAAGGATATGACTTGATTTAGTGCTTGGGATCAAATATCAATCTTTTCCTGTAAATTAACCTTTATGTGACTATAATTTATTAGAAATGCTGTACTGGTGGTATGTATATTGAAAATGAATGTGTTCAGCTTTCACTTCACAGAGACACTTTTTTATCACTTGAATAACGCATTCATTTTTATGCAGAGTGAAGAATGCATAAGTTAAAAATTATCACGAAGTTGGAGCTTCGGAGAAAAAAAAAGTGTTGTGTTCTGCTGGACAGATGTTCCTACCAGGCAGCTGGAAGCAGGACAGTGACCTGGTGGATTCTACTTCTTCACCTTTGCTACATGGGCAATTTGGAGGGTCATAGGAGAGTTTCTTTCTTGCATATTCTGGATCCACTAGGTATTTTTAGCACGGTTCCACTGAGTCACTTATTGCATAGCAGGCCTGCATTTTAATCTAATGAGGATCTTTCTAATAACTTCCATTACTGAAACATTTGAATGTGGGAAGGAGGTGAAAGTAATTGGATTGCAATAATTAAATTATCCAATGCAATTACCTTCAAAAGGTTGTGTGTTTATGCTTCCTGAATGCAAACAGGAATTGATCAGTACAGGCAGCACCAAAGCTGCATCTGTTCTGGAAGTGAAATCCTTCGGTGGGGTATAGGTGAAGGAGGTCTGTGGGTAAAAGGGAGATGAAGATCATTTTGTTACCCCAAAGATCTGTAAGGAAGATTGGTGCACAGTTTTTAATGAGGCAGTTAATTTTGAAACTTTGCTTGGAAAAAACTCCCAATGTGAAGTAACACTTGTTGTTTAACACTTTCCAAAGCTGAAGGTTGATGCTCACTGGGAACTCCAGCCCAGCATTTACCTGCGTTTGCAGAAAAAGTTAGCTTCCCTACAGCATTTTTGCTGGGATGTGATGTAGTCACTACATGGCTTCGTATGACACATGGTGACAACTGCTTTTGTGGAGCTGCTGAAGACCTGAGGCAGCTCAGCTCTCTGAACCTTTTTCTACTAACCTCAACGTAACAGAGTATTTTTCTGTGGTTATGACTTATGGTTCATTTTTTGGGTCTCTACTTGACCAAAGTTTCTGAAGTGGAAACTGGTCAGAATCTGGTTTTTGTCCAGTGCCTGAAGAGCAGAGCTTGCACTGCTCCCGGGCATGTGTACTCAGGTAACTGGAAAAAAATCACTGAACTGCATTGCTCATTGTCCAGAAAACTGAAAAATGGGTGGAAACTGTTTCACAGCTGAGTAGTAAAGCTGCCATGTCACTATCTTTCTTTTTTTTTTAATCATAAAAATTCATTTCTCCTGAGATTGTCTCCTATGAATCTTTGTTTTCTAGTCACTTCCCACGAAATACCCAAAAAGCCTTCTATGTAAACCAAAACTGTGTTAAATGTAATGGTGTCACTTTCTCTGAGGTCTAAGTACAGCTGATGGATATAACACCCTGAGAAACCCATGCAATCCTCTAGCTACATATAACCTACCAAAAGTTTGACATTTTCCATGTTATGCAATGTGCATCTGCATTTACATGCTGTTACAGCAGCATGAATTAAATGGGGAAACATCTTATAAAGCATGGTTTGACTGCTTAGTAAGCTTTGTGTGAAAAAAATCCTGCCTTGCAGTCCATCTGCCTGCTTGCTTGGCACTCTGTTTTGTGCAATGTTTTTTTTATATCGCTGGGTGGGATTGACAGTGCACTTGAATGTTCAAGTGCTCCTGAGACTCCTTCTTCCCTCACAGCTGGTGCCTGAGGTACTGCTACCAGATCCAGCAGCTACCACGCGTGTTCTGGTGTGCTCCCTGTGCTGTTCACATCCAGGACTGTGCAGTCCTTGCTTGGTTCACCTCCCTTGCTGTGATCCTGTTTCTCTGGTGCTTCTGAGCTTTGTGCGTGAGGGTTGCTGGGTTGGTGACAATGATGGCAGCGTTTTGGATACAACAGCAGGATGACAAAGATGCTGGCTCTTGGGAGCTGGCCCAAGTTCCTCTTGAAGTCAGATCTTACTGGTCCTATGGTTTTGTTGCAGGGCTTGAGAGATACAGAGTAAGGAGTGCAGTTATTATTCAAAAGGCTTTTATTTTGTAGGAAGCCCAAGGATGAGTTACAGACCAAAGTTATGATGAGGATATGCCTTTATGTAATAGCTGCTAAGAGAACCTCTCTAAAACAGCCCTGAAATAAAGTCCGTTCTTCAGAACTCTTTAATCTTTTCCCCACACATTTCCCCCTTTCCTGAACTTGTAGCTCTTGTGCTTTATTTTAGAAACTGAACCTGCCTTTTTGTAATACAAAAGAACCTAGACCAGGTCTACAGTGATCATAGAATCATGGGGTATCCTGGGTTGGAAGAGACCCAGAAGGATCATCAAGTCCAACTCCTGGACCTGCACAGGACACTCCAAGAATCACACCACATGCCTGAGAGCTTTGTCCAAATGCTTTTTGAACTTCAGCAGGCTTGGTGCTGTGACCAGTTCCCTGGGGAGCCTGTCCCAGTGAAGGACCTTTTCCTAATGTCCAACCTAAACTTCCCCTCAACTCGGCTTCGTGCCATTCCCTCGGGTTCTATTGCTGGTCACCTGAGAGAAGAGGTCAGGACAGAGGTACCTGTCCTTCCATTTCCCCTTGAGAGGAAGCTGTAGACTGCTCTGTGGTCCCCACTCGGTCTCCTCCAGGCTGAACAGGCCAAGTGACCTCAGCCACTCCTTATATGATTTCCCCTCCGGACCCTCCACCACCCTTATGGCCCTCCACTGCATGCTCTCTAAATAGCTTTATATCCTTCATATGTTGTGGCTGCATAGCTGTCTCAGTCTCAGAAAAAGTCCAGTGAGTTAATCTTTAATGAGTTCAGCTTAAATCACACATTTGTTCATCAAAACCAGTGAAAAAAAGGTAGCACCTGGAATGTGCCCCAAAATTTCAGGGTGTATGCAGAACCCTCCATCACAGTTGTGTGATAGGTTTTGTGGGAATCAGTATGGGTGAGTCTGAGTGAGAGAGACAGTCATGCACTTCCCTGGGCCTTTGGTGTTGGGTTTGATGGGGGTGATGTGGGAGTACTGGGGTTTTGCCTTGATTTTCTTTTGCTTTTTATTTAGGTGGACATAGCATAAGGACTGTTAGATAAAGTCCTCTTGTTGCCTGAGGCTTTGGCACTCTGCTTTTGCATTTCTATTTGTTTTCCCTGAAACACAACTTGACCCAGAAACTGGTTCTGGTTTTGGCTTTTGCTTCCATATACTTTCTTTCAAAATTTATTGGAGAGATGAAACTCCTCGTCACTGGTTCCGGTACACTGACAGTGGTTCATGAGCTGCCGCTAAGCATGAAAGGTCCTTTATTCACACTAGGGGTCCATGTCACTAACTGGTGGAAGTCAGAATCTCTTCACATCCCTTTCCTGCAAAAGTCCGTGGAGACACTGGGGGATTTATAGTACTGTATAATTCATTTTAACACAGTTGTTAAATAAGTTTCCTTATCCTACTTCTAATGACAGTGTGTCTCTGCTAAGGGCAATAAAGCCATCAGTGGTGTGCTTGAACTTCAAATGCTACTATTGTCACATTTATTTAATGACATCAGGTAGAGCTTTTGCTGTCACAAATGCAGATATTTAGTTTCTAGAGAGTCGTGTCTTTTGAATGCTTCTGAAGTGTCTGTTATTGGATATTTAGGAATAGGTGGAGTTTCTTTTCAACACTAAAGAAGTCTTCAGTGTATTGATGGTAAGAATATGTGCTAATACTCCATTAGGTATGCCTGAAACCTCACAGACTGCACTAACCCTTATATAATATTATCCTAATATCTTTTTGTTTCTTCTGTCAATAAATAGCTGGAGGACTGTTTTAAAGGACCTTCCAGAATAGTTTGGTGTGTTCATTTTCCTTTTTCAAAACTGTTCTGAAACTGTGTTAAATCAGTTCTGTAGTTAGAACAGCGGACAGTAGAAAATGTTTATTTTTAACCGTGTCATTTGCACTGTTCACATATCCCCCTTTCCAAAGGAGGTATAATGTGCAAAGGGTCTCTGAACAAGCCTGATGACTTTAGAAAGTGACAGACAAAAGTTTCTGTACCTCTGTAATTTCTGCCCTCAATACAATTAAGAATAAAACTATAATAAAATAAAAACTTAAAAATAATTTCACATCTCGTTTGATGCTTACTGGTCTTGGTCACTCAGCAAGATGAGAGAAAATAATCCCGCAGTATATGGTTCAAGGTATAAACAATAAGGAATACATTAAAATGCCGTTTAAAACAATTTCCTGAAGCCCAAGAATACCTACAAAATAATGTAGTAAGTTGTATGTGTTGAGGGTTACTTCTGCTCTGTTATACTCTGGTATATGTCTGGGGCATGAAGTTGATAATGTTACAGAAGTGTGTCTCAGCAAAGAGAAACTTTTAAAAAGACAAGAGTGAGAAAGGAAAAAAGAAAAAAAGATGAACAGGAGAGGAAAGATGTGTTATTGGAAACTGATATATTAGATTTCCTCATTCAAACTGTACAACTAGAACTGGCGAGTTTATGGATATTCTGGAGAAGTCGAGTGTTACAGGGATCTTGGTTCTTGAGGTAATGGATCTCCCTACCACAGATTTCACAGTATTGCAACATACAAATGTCTTGGGCCAGTGCTTTGACGTGTCACTGTGTCTGTACTGTATGCAACACCAGTGTTTGTCTTTTGCCTTAATTTCGTGCAAGGCACAAAGGAGAAAAGACAGGAGTCCTGCCTATGAGTCACTCACAGAAACTCAATTCCGACACTCCAAGCGACACTGAATTTTCCAGCAGTGAGGTGGTTGCTCAGGATAGAGTAGAGATAGAGAATCTCGCATCCAATCTGACGGCATTGTGCAGATTTTCGTGGGGCATACTGCAGCCTAGATGCACGAAGCTGGGTTTGTATGAACAAATTGTTTTTATCATAAATGAGATACCAGTGCCTGAATAAGTTTCTGTAGATGGTGATGCACAGAGCTGCCATGCGGAGGTGGACGTGCTGCCGTTGACATGGGTACCTCCATGTGTAGTAAGTGCTCAGGTGAAGCCTACCTCCTGCACACCTGCACAGCCTGGCAGTGTGCTTGAGACCTGCTGGTACATCCACAGCCACCTGGACTTGAGGCACATTCTCTTCATCATAACAGAGAGAAGCAATTTTTCTTTTAAAATACACAATTTTCACATCCCCTTAATATATGAAGACATAGCCTGTCTTTTGTATGGCAGAGTTATTTCTGAATGGCCTATCTCATTTAAAAATAAATCATCTCTGTTATGAAAAGACTAGAAGAATATCCATCGGTTTGACAGCTTCTAAAAATCTTTCCAAGTCAATTCACTGGCAACAAAATGAAGGGACAACTCATTTCCATGGTGATGCTGACTGAATCACTCTAGAGCAGCTGAAGAATGAATCCTGACCTGGGTGGGTGCTGTTTATGTCCAGTAACCATGCATGCAGCAAGTAGTCCTCGTGCTGGATATCCATAAAAAAAGCTCATTCATGTTTGGTTTTTGTTCTTTGCATTCTTTAGAAGCTCCAAAAGCTCTGGGTTTCACATCTAGTGGGTAGTATTCTGTGACGAAGTATACAGAAATGTGCAGAACTGCAGTTCAAAAAGGACGTGCTCTTCCAAGAACATTTGGCTTCTCCCAAACTGAGTAGTTGGTGTGGTTTGTTCTCTAGCCCAAATCTGCTTTGACAAAAAGTTAGCTAGAAAATGTTACTGAACTGAGGTTGGTTTTGCTTCTTTCAAGAAAATGTTTCATCTGTTTCGGTGATCTTAAGAGAAGAAAACTCTGAATTGTCATTTCCTGACATGAGGAATAATTTTCAGACTTTTACGTGAGCTTATACATAGATATTGGAATTCCTTTATAATGCTTAATAAAAATTTTAAATGTTTGCTTTAAAGACATGCAGAGTAATCATCCTTAATTTTAAAATAAGTTGTTTGCAAGATCTTTTCCTTTATTTAAAATAATTTACTGGGGAGATAGTTACTTCTCTAAAGAGTTACATGAATTGACTTGCTGGTTATGTTCCCTTTCACACACCTTACAGTTAGATGACATTTTTCATAGTATTTTTATTCTTAGAGTGCTTTGTTTCTCATTTAGTTCTCATTTAGTCACATGATTTAGTCCTTGAATGGAAATATATTCGACTACACTAAGAAATGAGCATACTGTGTACCTATAGAAGAGGCCTATATTAGTAACAGTAGTTTCACTCTTAACACAACCTCCAGCAGTTTTTTTTTGTTTGCTTTGTTTGTTTGTTTTAAGCTTTGCTAGAAAATATGTTTTTTTTCATTATCATTCATCTGAAAGTCTTAACATTGATGTAATTGTCAGATTAATTAGTAATTCTGCAGTGGGTACTGTTTAATAAACAATGACAAAACCAACCCAAAGCATCCAAATTATTGTCATTTTTGCAAATAAAATAATTTTTATTTCCTCCAGCTTTTGAAAGATCTGTTCTTCCACATAGTCCTTTCCTACCAAGCTGAATTACCTGTAAGATGTTGTACTGGATTTATTATTTGCCAGAGCCTCAGAGTGGAGAGGAGAGGTGTTGTTGAAGCCTGGGGATTTTGAAATTGATAGCACTCAAATACATAGATTGGGATGGTCAAGAAAGACAGGTCTCTCATGGGTGCATCTCCTCAGGGCAGTTTCATATTGAATTATTTCAGCTCCCTGTGATTCATCCCATTATTTTTTTGTGCACACTCATTCATTCCCACAGTAACCTCACTTGTCGAGGACAAACACATTTGTAAGAGCTCATCCATTTTGGAAACAGAGTGGTTGATGTGCTTCTGGAGCTTCTAGTCTAGATGAGGTATGGTCATCTACGGGGAGAAATGACAGAAGGATTTGTCTGTCCCTCTCACGATCAAAGATACATCAGCGTTGTTATTGGCTGGTGAATTGTGCCTTGTAAATAGTTTTGGTGGCTTTGCTTCAGAGCTGCTCTGTGTTCAACACAAAAAGGCCATTAGACTTAGGAGATAATTATAATGAGTGTTGCATGTTTTCAGTAATTTGTGAGAGCTTTCTAACCTTGGGACTTGTTAACCCAATGAAGTGTTAGTTTTTAGAGCAACACACTGTGCCAAAGTATATGCTTGAGATATTTCTGCAATGATTCAGCTTGTGTAGTGCCTAAATACACAAGGTCTCAGAATTATTTGCTGTAAAAGGAGTTTGAATGCAGGGTAAGATGATCAGAAACCTGATTTTGGATATACTCAGTACAGGCAGACATGGTGGTGCAGCCTTTGGTTTGAAGTTTGAAGGATAGATTACTATTTCTTGAATTGCTTTATTATTCTTGGCATCTCAGTTCAGACTATATTTGTGTATGTAATGCCTTAGATCAATTTATATTATATTATAATATATTCATTTTACTATGTTTATTATATTATGATATTGCTCTGAACTTGTACCAACTAAGGAAGGCTGCAATCTGCTTTTTTAATAAAATGAGGTCACAGTAGAAATGATCATGTAGTCTTTTCCATAAGCTGTATTTCCATGTTTCATGTCCTGGAAGGAGCCACTCTTGCTTGTTTCTTTTTCCTTAGTAGGATCAAGAGCAAGTAACAGAAACAATACTTTTTAAAATCCCCCCTGTATCTGCTGTTGCATAGTAACCTTGGTGGAAAAGGCTAAACAGAAGTGGGTGATGGGTCAAAATCTATTGTGCTGTGCTAACACAGTGCTGTCTTGGATAGATGTTTTCTAGAGAAGGTTAATACATTCAGTGTAAATCAATGAAGCGTGGAACACAGTATTGTATGGAGAGTTTTCTAGTTAATGCTGGATGTTGCAAGGATTAGGGGAACAAGAAAGCAGGTAACAGGTGGCTGTAGTTGAGGTGACAGTGGGCTATGCAGGAACAAGCAAGAGGTTAATGATGCTTTAACAGCTGACACTGTTACTAGACATGTTTTGATGAAATTAACTGATGAACTGAAGTTAAGAGAGAGCTTCAGTTACAAAGAGGCTTCAGAGACTGGACCAAAACAAGCAAATGGCAATGGAGGGTGAAATAATAAATATTTAATGACCCAGATGGCACATCAGTCCAGATCCTGTGCTCTGGAAACAAGCAACAAATATCTCAAGTGTCTGAAGTGCATGGATTGAGTAACAGGGATCTGACAGTATAATATGATTATGAGAAAGCAAAAGTAATCCTGAGGTATGTTGGGAAGATCTTCTAGTAGAGAGAAAGCTGCTGATGTGTTTGTGGGGAGCACTGTGTGGTGCTAAGTGCCTCTGTTCAAGGACAACAACTCCAAACTGGTGGGGCAGAGGAGACCTGCAAGGCTGCTTGTCACCTTGGTCGTCCTCTTCAGAGAAGGATGAGAGTTTGGCTTCTTCGTGCTCATGGCTTCTTCTGATAGCACTCTGCATGCACTGAGGAGAGGTAAAGGTGCTGAAGCTGAAGAACTCATTGTTGGCACAAATGGACATAATCTTAGTAATTAGCAGCTGAAAATCTCAGAACCTCCTTCTTTTTCTTAGAGGTTTTTCTGAAAGCAGAGCAGTGAAACAACAGGCAGCGGATGGGCCAAGGCTTACCCTGAGAGCAGGGGGAAGGCTTCTGCAGAGACTGGAAGCGCTGATACAGGAATCTAGACCAGCTCTGCTGGTCTACCTGTGGTGTCCCAAATCCTTATGTGAAGTGTTGAATGAACAGCCATGTTCAAGTCTCTGTAAAGGCAAAGAGCTAAAAGCCATCGCAGTTTCTGAATACTGTTGAGATATGTTCAGCCAAGGTGTTGAATGCTATATGGAACCAAGGGGTGGTCTACCTTCATCACCTTACGGGGGTTGATCTGAGGCTGATGTGTCAGGCTGGTGTAGGAGTTCACAGGTTTATTTTCCCTCTCAGCAAAATAATTTAATTTTGAAGAACATCTTGTATATTCATCGTGACCACTTTGCTTTCATTCAGTCATGGCTATTTTTTTAATTATTCCTCACATGTATGTTGTGCTTTTTTTCTTTTACAGAACAGTTCGTGTCTGGCTGAAGAGAGACAGTGGGCAGTACTGGCCCAGCATATACCATGCAATGCCATGTAAGTATAAGATGTTCAACATCTACTGTGGATTTGCAAAATGGCTTTTCTGGTTTTGATGAAGCTTCCTGCTTATGACCGTTTGCAAGCTTATGTCTTTGTATCAAATGTCGTTCTTGAGCAATCCTCTTGGTATTGGTGAAGCTTTACCAAGTTACATGCTAATGCTTCTGAGTGGCATCAGAGATTACAGCAGTGAAACGATACAGACATGTTAGGAAGGGATAAGCATTTAATGTGAACATAGATTTTAAAATGTGGGAGCTCAAAATGTATTCTTGTATTCTGCCTCTAATGGAGTCCATAAAGCTTTGTAAGTCTCTGGTATAAATCACTCTGCCCTTCCTACTGTATGGGCTCAGTCCATTAGAGTGCAATGGTAAATGGTTTTATTTGGTAAGAACTTAATATTCCATGGCAGCTAATATGATAGAGAGGATACTAGACAGGGAAGTCAGCTCTTCCAGTTTAGAAGCAGAATCATTTTACCTCTGCAATTAAATGTGGAAAACCAAATTTCCCTGATGGATCCCTCCATTATGTTTCCTCTCCCAAAGAGAGTGTTCATTCTTTGAGAAACTGCAGATCAATGTCCATTTTTCCAAGAGAGAGTTGAAGAAATGACAGCCCTTGCTGTTTGCTGTAACCCCTGTGTTGAGTGCAGGAATATAACTTTGTAGGTCATCAGAGGCAGGCACATGATAATGCTCTTCAGTCAGTTTCAATCAGATGTGCTGGGTTAGCCTGTCTTTGGAAAGCTTGTAAAGCTGACCTTAAATCCAGATTGGGGAGCGTGTTTCAGGTCTCATGGAGGTATTCATACTGTCTGGAGAAAGAATTATTGTAAGCTAAGATAGGTAGATTTGGGAGAGACATCTGTCTCCATGATATGTAAAACATTTAATAGGTGTAAGTTTTAGTACAAAAACATCAATTTAGGACCCTAGGGCAGCCATGGTGTTTGCCTGCTTTAAGAAAACAACTATTTGTTTTACAAATAACAATTATTTGGTAGAGAGAAGGACCCCTCATCTTCCTTTGGTGATGAACTAGTTCATAAGAACATGTCAGTCCTCAAAGATACTTTCTGCTCAAGATTTTGCACAAGAAGGTATTGGGAACTAGCTAATGATGTGGCAGTCTGTGGAGCTTTGTCATGATCACTAGCAGTGGCCTGAGTTCCCTTGACCTGTCCTAAGACTTTTGCTTTCCCCAGCCAAACTGTTATGAAATGGCTTTTCTAGCTATTTGGCATTGATACTTCTCTTTTTCCAGGTGGTGTTTTTGCATACATTTGCATTTTTGAACCTTGTTAGGTTCTCCTCTGGTCTTAGCAAAGCTGTGTTATTGCCAGTAATAACAGCTTCAGTGGAAACGATGGAGCAGATCCAGTTCCACTGAAGGGGGACTATTTCAAAGCTCCTTCATAAATTTGAACACTTGACAGTGCTCCTTCACTTCGAAGGCTGGTAAACTTTTGAGGCATGAGATACTAAAAATATACTGTGTTATTCAACAATTTCAAGAATGATCAGGTATAATTAACAACTGAAGCAATGACATTACATGTAATTAATGAATTACATTATCAGCCATGCCTTTAAGCTTGGAAATCATAGAAAAGGCTCTGAGTCAGAATCTGCCCTTGACTGGAAATGATGGTTTTGTCTGTTTCTGTGTTGATCACCATTTTCATGGTGCTGTGCTTTAGGTTCATACTGGGTTTTGTTGTTTAAAGAACAGTGACTGCCGAGAGGTTCTCTGCGTAAAAATGTGGTAGGCAGAATGGTGCCTTTGTGCTGCTTAGCAAGCTGTGAGTGGCAGTCCTACCTAGAGATACCCCTTTAACATGACTTGTGACTTTGACTGTGGTGACGTGTGACCCAATCTATTTTATGATTTGATATCAGGTACCCTTAATAACTGAGTTTGCAGCCTAGGTCCTCTAGGAGATGAGTAGGATGAGGAGTTGGGCTGACTGAGTGATGTGCTTTGGTCAAGTTCTGCACCCAAACAGGGTCATCAGTGCATTGTGAATGTGAAAATCATTAAATATCTGAATAAAAGGTGAAGGTTATAAATCTCTTCTGAGTTTAGAGGTAGGATTTCCCCTCAACGGGAAAGTTTTATGTTCTGCCTGTGGGTGATTCTATGGTCAAAAAATTCTGGACAACACAGTGGCCACATTTTTGATCATCATCTCTAGCCCATGAGAAAGGAAAGAGCTCTAGCTGAAACCTTGCTAATACATTACCTTCACCAGTGTTGTCTCAACAGCTGATTAACAAGAGACCTCTGTGAACATGTAACCCTGGTTAGATGTGTGCTCTTGATTACAGGTGTAACTGAGGTTAGATTTGTCACTTTGGGCACAGAATTAAAAAAACAACTTAGCAGGCACAAATTCATGAAAGGTAAAAAAATTGAAGTCGAGAGTCAAGTAAAATTTTCCAATAAAAAAACAGAACAAAACTAAAGCACACAAAAAGACCCGAATGCAACCAAAAACCCTATTGCAGATGTGGAATGGAGTAAAGGATTTATTGTACTGGGGAACAATGGAGTATCCAGTCTTTGAGGCAAATAATACACTGCTTGTCTTATGATGGTTTTCATAACTAACACTTTGCTTTGAACAGGAGGGTAAAAAAACTGCAAAGCAAAACATGCTCCTTTGGTCTAGAACTGTGTCACATTTAGGCACTTCAAAGGAGGGGTCCCTGAATCTGCAGGTACAAAGTCTGTACTTCTCCTCTGATTCTGTCAGCCTCCAATAAAGGTAACGCACTCTTGAGAGCATGAAGTATGTAACTGGATTTCTTCTCCATATTTCATTTTCTAAGGGCAAAAATCAGTGTGTATTTGCCCTGTATTTAAGACAAAACTGCAGCCAGACTTCTGCATCAGGAATATCCTGCTTGTCCTCTATGGTAGTTCAGATCAATCTTCTTCCAGTCTGAAATCCAAATCATAGCTAGGTACTAAAGTACATAGCCTTTGGAGTGCTGTTATTTTTCCTGGGTATGTTTTTTAAAAGGGTCTTAAATATCTCAGAAGCTTAAGGTTTCAGGTTTTTGTTTCGTTTTATTTTTCCTTTTTTTTTCTTCCCCTCTTTTTAATGAGCCTAAGTGCTTAAGTACCTGAATATCGTCTTAATTTTACCAGAGTAAGCTGCTGCAGTGTTGTTACAACTGGCACCACTGACTACATCAGTGTGGCTGATATGGACATAATTTTAGTGCTGACATAATGATTATTCTAAGTGCACATGTTACTGAAGAGTTCCCTTGGGAAAATGATTATAGCAAAATAAGTATCTTTACTCTGTTATGATTGTCTACACACAGGTCTGGAATTCAGAAGTTACTTCTTTTGCAATCAGATCGTGTCAAGCAATTGCTTGCATCATTTGCTTCTGAAGTGTTTGGGAAAAGCATGCTTCTAATAGTTAATTTACCTGAGACTTCTTCTCTGTGAGCTGCTCGTTGCCTTCAGAGATACTTGTAGCTCTTTCAATGTATGCACAGTGTCCAGCATTTAAAAGCTGCTGTGTAGAATATGCCTGTTCTGGCATTAAGTGCCTTTAAAATCATTTGATTATTATTCTGCTTAGAACTGGGGGGGTTTCTGTCCATTTGTTTCTACAACTCTTATTCTGCTACAGGCATAGAAGCCTGGATATGATGGTAATGCACCACTTTTGGAAGGGTTGATTCCAGTTTGCCTCTTCTAAGGGAGAGGTA
Organism: Oriolus oriolus; assembly: GCA_013400235.1. Taxonomy (NCBI): domain Eukaryota; kingdom Metazoa; phylum Chordata; class Aves; order Passeriformes; family Corvidae; genus Oriolus; species Oriolus oriolus. The sequence goes on along the minus strand of VXBT01012118.1, from coordinate 342,756 downwards.
TAGGAAGGAGCAATTTTGTCACTGTTACTAGGCCTGGTTTAATTGTTTCCTTTCTGTCAGTTTCCTTGAACTGAAGGCTTTTCTTTGATTCAATTCAGTCATCCCTGCCAGGAAAGAAATAAACTGAGGTGCCTGCCCGGTTGTGGATCTGATGGACTTTCCGTTTATGGTTACTTGTCCTTCAGGAAAGATTTCAAGAGGGAGTCAATACCGAACAAGTTTTATTAAACAGTCGATATTGACTCTTCTCCTCTTCTTCATATAGCTTTGCTGCCAACTAAACTATCAAGGAAGATTTGCTAAGCTATGGGCTGTTTAGTCCTAAGTGAGATATTACACAAATTGAGAGTGTAATGGATTACAGTACTGCAAAAGAGAGGACTCCAAGCTTGTTAGTAACACAAACATGCAAGCAGTCACAAAGGAGAGTAGAAACCAAGAGGGGGGAAAAAAACAGAACTAAAAGTGCATCTGACTGTTGTCTATATTTATCATAAGAATGTGGTTTATAAAGCACTCTTACTGTTATCCTAGCTGCAGTTGGCAACTGATCCTGAAAAATAATTCCTGAAGGTTTCTTTTGGGACAGCAGGATTCCCAGCTGCATGCTGCTGTGTTGGGCAGTAAAAGCCGTTCCTGCTTTCTGAATGTAATTTCACAATTTTTCAATTAAACCAAGCGTAGCTCTTGAATTCTTGCAAGGAAATCTGGTTTTACCCATGATACAAACCCTGCCAGATCCTTGAGGGAGCATACTGTGACCATCTTGTATGCAATTTAAGGATAAATCCTGGTGTTTATTAGAGTAATATCAATGTAATCAAGCCATGGCTAGTTTTAGATACAAACTTTTATTTCGGTCATAGTATGTGATACTGTCATAGTGCAGTCTGTGATGAAACTGGAGTAGAGGACAGTTGAACTCAGTCCTTAATATAAGCTGATATGTTGATTCCTACTGGGGAATTTTCTTACTGCAGGTATAGGCTGCAAGCTTCTGACATAATGTAGTGTTTTGCTTTATTGTCAGCACAGCTCAGGCAAATGTAAAAATCTAAATTATTCAGCTAAGTAATCTCTGACTTATGCTGAAATATCAGGGGCCTCTTACATCAAAGCAGCACCATTGCTCTTATATGAAATGTCTGTTTACATATAACTAATAAGAAACAAAATGAAGGAACTGGAGCAAGAAATAGCTATTGTTCCATGTCCTAATAGGATAGGGTTGAATGAATTGCAAGAACAGTTTTATTTTAATGCTTGTCTATTGGAAAGCTCAAAATGCTGCACAGCATCACAAAGCATGTTAGCTAGTTCTAGGCTTTCCAGAACTTCAAGAAAATGAGAATCTCAGTTTTGTTAACTTCATCAACATGTTCATTTTTTTCAGCTCCATGTTCATGCATGTCTTTTAACCCGGAAACCAGAAGGCTGTCCATAGGTCTAGACAATGGTACAATCTCAGTAAGTACATCCAAAGATTTCTAGTTGAAATGCTTCCTTTTTGAGAAGTATGTGTGTGATGATGTGGTGAGAATATTTTTGCTAGTGTTTGGGAGACAGACTTTTTAATGCTAGTGGAACTGAATCTGTAGTGTAGAAAATGTTAGATGATTAAAAATTTTATTCCAGCTGCCACAAAGAGATTGAGTGGGGTTTACAGTATTTATTAGGCAAGTCAACAAACTGTCTTAATTTGCATATCTTTTAAAAAATAGCACAGAAAAACAGCTGTTGTTTTATTAAATTTATGTGACTTGTTAATTACATGATACCAAAGTTTTCTGAAAGCAGCAATTAAGAGGAGGAAAAATCATCTTCTTAGAGGCAGAAGGTGGATTTCTGCTCCATATCTATCTGCTTTTCCAAACTTCAGAGTTCACATTTTGTTTTCCTCTCCCTTCAGAGGAGTTGCTTCTAATTGGCAGTGAGATTGCTGAGAGATTTGGTTCATTAACATCTGAGATAGAGGTGTGGAAAGGAAGTAGGATATTAAAAGAAGAGTTTGTCTGTTAGATCTGTGACAGAGGGTAGCAGTTGACCTTATTAATTGGATTTTTCTTGTGGGATGATGAATAAATTCTGATATCACTTTGGAAGAGTGGAAGAGTCATGGGTCAGAGGTATTTTTCACCTATGCCTCATCAATAGACTCCTCTTCCAGTTTAAGATCATTTTACCTCACTTCAAATTTTTCTGCTGTTGTCTCTGCCTTATGGGCCTTGTAACTGAATGAGTGTTTTCACACTGACATAAGGGCAGCTGTCTGCACTGAAGCCAGTATGGTGTTTGGGAAAGGGGTGTGACCCTTCTAGCTGTTGCCTGTAAGCTCCATCAAAGATGTAAAGGTTTTGACCTATAAAGCTATTAATGGCTAGTAGCAGAGATTTTTTTGTGTGCCTGTAGGAGGTTTTTCCTTTTGTATCTAGGAGGTGGGACAGATTCCAGAGAATTCTCTGCACCTCTGAAATTCTCTCCTTCCTACTCTCTGAAATAGCTGAAATTTGCCAGTCCTACTAGGCACTTTTGTTTTCACTAGGCTTTTGAGGAATGTGAAGGCAACTGTGAATAAGGTATTTAAATGCTCTGGCATGATGGGAGATGTGTCCTTTGTCTTGGGGGCATTTTGTTTTGAAGAGTCAGAGGATGCGTCAGAGTAAATGGGGTCAAGTATTTTCCATTCTGAAGCTAAAAAAGGTAAATGAGATATGCAGGTGATAAACCTACACGTGACTTCGGGTATTTATAGGTATATATTGCCATGTCTAAGGCAGATTCTATTTGTTGCTAAGCTGGGTTTTTCTTTTCCCAGTCTTCTGGATACAAGTATATAGGAAAGGGGAAGTGCTTGTCTGTGTTGCTTGATTTAGTCCTCTAGCTGCAAGCACTTGTGTGGCAGAGGAAAATGCACTCCACAAACTTGTACAAAGGATGACATGTTTTCGTCTGTAGCAAACCTAATACTTACTTGTGAGAGGAGCCATAACTGTAATGTGCTCCAAGAAGTGGTGGAGTTGGGAATGGAAGAGCAAGGGAGCCCCATTTTCAAATCCCAGCAATACTGGGGTGTAGAGAACGTCCCCAGGTACTTGAACGTGGGTTACAACCACCCTCTGGAGGACAGGATAAATTTTCTTTCCTGGGCCCAGCTATGATGATTAGTTTAGCGCAGGAATACGTAAGCAGGACACATTGACCGCAAAATAACAGAATTTAGTGCAGCAAGGTGACCTTAGTACCCTAATTTTAATTTCCTCAAAGGGAAAGTACAGGCAATTTGCTTGAGCAGCTTGAAATATTTGGGAATTAGTCAGCTGCTCCACATTAGCACTTCTGTAATGCCCAGCACACTTGTGTATGCTGGGTGCAGGGCTAAAAAAAAGCCAAACAAAAAACCAACCAACCAAACCAATAAAACCCTGAAAATTATTCTGCACCTTCACTTTGGGTAGAAAGAAAGGATTCCTGGTAAGGGCTGTGCGCTGATAGTCATGAGAGTGACACATAATCTCAAATGATTTTTTTTTGCAGTGCAAGGAAGTACTTTCAGGTGTGAATAGAGATAAGGGAATACCTTTTTTTATTCTATGTGAATTTTTTTTAAGCTGTATGGATTTTGGTTATAAGCGTGGCACCTCAGGAATTGTGTATGCTGCATTTTGAGAAGGACGAGCAGCAACACTACTGGCACAGAAAGAAGTTCCAGCAAAGCCACCTGAGGTGAGCTTGTACGGCCACCTCTCTTTGTGAAACAAGGCAATAACTTTTGCTTCTACAGAGAGGAAGAGATTGTTTTTAACCTTTTGTCACTTCTCAACATGAGGGCTGCACAAACATTTGTGCAGCACAGCACACCATTATCTTGAGTAAAGATTGTCAAGCATCTTGCTTGGAGAGTGGTGGCACCTAAAGTAAAAAAAAAGTTTGTGGTCTGCTTTTTTTACACTTCGCAAACCCTTTTTTGAGTAGAAACGGCATCCTAGGCACTGCTTGAGATCCTTCTTGGAAGCCAGAAGACTTTATCCTGGACACAAATTCCTTGCTCTGAAGTGGAGAAAAACACTCTAATGGGTGCAAGACTCTCAAGATGCCACAAGAAACAGAGGAAAGGTCTTCTACTTGCAATAAACAGGCGACATCTGCTGCCAGGATGGGACTCCTCATCTCATTTCACCCATGTGAAAACTCATTGCCTAGATAAAGTTAAACATTAGGTTCTGCAGCCAGTAGAGAAGAAATGAGTTGTCTTTGGATGCACCCATGTTAGAAACCGTTATGAAATGGCATAAATTTCTCTCTTCATTTTTGGGGAGATTGGAATGAGGGATTTAGTTTTTAGGTAGGTAGCTGAAGATGAATTAAATTGATCTTTTTTTTGTTGGCCATGCCTATGTCTGTATGAAGCTGTTACATACTTTAAGCAGAGCCATGAGGACAACAGGCACCAGAATAACCCCTTCAGAATTCTTCCTTGGGGATGGTACTTTTTTAAGATAAATTCATCTTCTACCTCATCTGATCTTACAGCTGTCTACAGGTTTGATCATAAACAGTACTTTGAATACCTGAGACTGAGACAGGCTCTACCTGCTGATGTACAACCTTCCCGTCTGCTATTGTGGGGAGTTTAGTATTTTTTCCCTCAAAAAATGAAATGAAATTATATCATAAGTAAGGTGGAAATGCTGTCATTGTTTATAGAGGTTTGGTTTTTTTCCCTGACAGATATATATGTAGTGTCTGATGGAAGATTTAGGAGTTTTCATTCTCTTCCATTTCTGAAGCATGTTTGTTGTTCTCTGGAAGACCTGAGAGTGCAGTCGGTCACTTGTGTTAACAGGACAAAGTCAAGCTTATAAGGAGATTCATAGTGGGTTGTGAAAATGGCATCATCTATCAAAGAACAGACTGTAAATTCCCCGAGGTGGGAACTAGGCTGTGGATGGGTAACACATAACTAATATATAAAGATTATTAACTCAGAAATTGATTCAGTTGCTTAAGGAGAGTTCTCCATTTTGTGATACATCAGTTGGCATATACCTGAAGCTCTGGGAAGGCATGGATCTTCCTTAGTTCCTGGGCCGTGTCACCCACACCCATGGCCAAGGACTCCAAATTATTTGAACAAGATGCTGATACTATTTCTAGGATGAGGTTTTAGAGAAGTCTTTTGCTCAAGAGAAGTTCCAGGTGGGTGTATTTGTTTCAGCGTGAGGGAGGTATGCTACACAAAGGAATAGCTGCGAGTCTTTGTACATCAGTGGACATCTAGATTTTGACAGTCTTAAAGAATTCTCCTTTGTGCCTTGTGAAGGCTTTCATGGTACCAAGTCACTGTTGTAATAATAAGCTTACCTGAAAGAGGCAATACTGAGCATTAACATTTTAAGTATGATAAAAAAGGTAGTAAAGTAGCTCTAAAACCTCTGAAGGATGAAGAGTGATCTTGCCAGAAAAGTTGTTTTTAATCCCTGCAAGGATGGTGTTTGGTTTTGTCATCCTGAGTACTCTGATATGTCTCAGCCCCTCCTGTGCAGAAGGGTCACAGAAGACTCAGAAATCTCTCTCTGTTCTGTTAACAAGCACTGACTGAGCTGTGTAGGTGACCCCAGCTTTTCCAGCTCATTAAGAAGAGCCAGAAGCTGCCTAATGAGACCTGAGTGTCAGCAGCTCTGAGAGGAGCAAAACATCTACGTAGGCAGGGATAAAAAGCCAGCTTCTGCTGGTACAATGTTGCAGAGATGTAGTCGGTGTTTTTGTAGTGCAGATGACACAATGTATGTGCAATAGGGCATGAATTTCTTGAGCAAGGTGCCCTGTGCTAACACACCTGTCTAGTGACGCAACTAATGCATTTGGCCTGAAGAGGGAGAGGGCAATAAGTGCAATGGAAGAACACTTGAGAGTGTAAAGGGGAGCAGGGAGACCTGCAGAAAGATTAGAAAATGCATCACAAATTATCATATACTTTCAAAGAAGAAAATTATATGCAAGAAGTTTTCAGGAAAAAAAAAATCATATCCAATATTCAGGTTACCTGAAACTGTGTTTATCTTGTGATATATTTGTTTTTATTTTGGGTGGAGCAGTGGATTGATAGTACATAGCTGTGGTTTGTAGTAAAGCATACAGTGGTAGTCAGTACTTGGATACATCTTACAGACTGCACATGTTTGATTTATTGTATTATAATGCAGAGATTCAAAAGCCTTTTCAGCCTTCCACTGAAACTGTGGGACTCTTTGGGTCACAGAACAGAATGGCCACATCAAATTTGTTAAGAGAAAAATGCAAATAAAAGTGAGAATTTCTCTACATCCCACCTGAAGTCACCAGCACCTGTGTGCCCCTGCAGTCAAAGACAGGGACAACCAAATTGGTGGGAAAGGCAGGCATATCCTCCCGTCACATGTTGCAGCAATTAAAGCAATTTCTCTTTGGGTAACAGCAGCAGAAAGTTAGCATTCTAGCAAAGGGTCCTGCTTCAAATAGGCTTTGTAGTAAAGCATTTCATGTAGTGATTTAGTATTCTTCAGGCAGTGGTTAACAAAAACAGGTTCCCCTGTAGGTAGCTGGAAAGCTATAGCAGATTTTTAACTTTCTGTGGTTTGTAGAGTTAAGGTGACCCTGGTTTGGAAATCCAGCTGACTTAATTTATTTCTTACTGCTGATTAAGTAACACCCCTACTGTAGTCCTTAGCTGCCAGGGAAACCTAATGGGAGGTGGAGCACGTTGAGGAAAGGAAGATGAAGTAGAGTAATTTAAGAGAACATACTTATTACAAATTTATGAACAGAAACCTAGAGAGAGCAAAATACATAGCAGCTTCAAATCACTCACAGTTGTTTTTCTGGAAGCTGGGATCTGTAGATGTTCCACAGATGAGTACTGTAACCTCTCCACCTTGGTGCCAAGCAGTAGATATGATGTGTTGGGCAATCCTGGTGCTGAAGGCCAGGCAGATTACCTGCAGTGACCCAACAGAAAATGCACAGTGACTTCTTTTTTAATTGTGGTTTGGAAACTAGGGGGAAATACTGGCTCATTGGGGGTTAGAATGTCTCTTGCTCTTTTGCATGAAACATTTGGTTTGCCTTAAACGTAGTCTGTAGGCTCCTGAAGTCCAGTCTTCTCCTATGCTTTTGGCATGTGCACAAGAACATTTCACAACTATATGTTTATCAAACTCGCTTATCTTGTGTTTGTAATGTTTATTTTAGTTTTCCATCCTATTTCAGGTTACATGAGTTAGATTCTACTTCTTCTGTCCTCTAGGCAGATTAGCACAGGAAGTTTCTGTGTAGTTGACTATAAATTATTAATATGATGTGTTTTTCCACTCTTTCATTTTTTACTTTGTGTTTCTCTGAGTATGTGATGTGTGCACATAGATACCTGACAGCTCTCTGAAAGCTAATTCATGTGATGCTGCCACAGAGCCTAACCTTTGCTTGGGTGTTTCCTCCAGAGAGATGTTGCAGGAGTTTGGTTGTGGCCATTCTGTTTCCCCAGTTTTGAGCAACTCTCCTCTTCCAAACAATCTTGAGGAACACCCAGGTGGTCAGTCAGTTTATCCACCTGGTATTTTTCCGGGAACTGAGGCTGCCATGCAGACTCTTAGCTGCCATTCTTATAATTTCCCCATGCAAAAGCCATATTGGAAATTGAACAGCAGCACCAAGGCAGCAGAGCCCGTCCCCATTGGTGTGCTCTTGCCTGGACACAGAGAAGTTTGAGTTTCTGTTTGCCTGAAGCACTGAGAGGCTTTTTTTAACAGAAACCTGAAATGCATTCCATTCCCATCGTGTATTGTTGGTACCTAGCCTGGACTGAGCAACTTGGAGGGTCTCGTACATGTTTATATTGAGTTTTCTGAGTGTTCAGGTGGGGGTGTAGTGTAAGCACACACAGATACATGTGTGTACACAGATGTACACGTGGGCACACATAGCTGTGCACACATGCAGGTTTCTGCCCAGGCAGCCCTGAGCAACTGGTGTTTGCCAGGTCTCAGGTTCCTCATTTTGTGGCACCTCAGCTCGCAGCCAGTCATTTCTGTCAGGTTTTTTGACTTCTTTTTTAGTGGTTCCTCTTTTGTCCATTCTGTTCAGAAGCACTCATAATGTTGTTTCTTAGGCAGCTTTAAAAAGTGAAATAATTTAGGTTTTTAGGTACTCAAAGTTACTAAAAGTATAAATAGGGCTGTGGTTGTGAAGAAGGGAGAGCTTACCTAGGTAAAATATTCAAATGTAAACAGTCTCAAACACTTTACATCTCTAAGCCATGTTTCTTTTGTTTTTTCTTCCCCTCCCTCAGGAATTCATTTTATCAGAAGATTACAACAAGATGACACTAGTGAAAAGTTACCAGGGTAAGAACCAGGATCTGTGTTAATTGGTTTGTATTGTCATTAATTTTTGTTAATGTCCTCTTAAGGAGTGTGAGTGGAAAGGTTTCCCTTACAATGATAGATTTTTTTTTTTCTTAATTAATGTAAATGCTGGTTTTATCAATAGATCTCTAATGTGCTTTGTTCTGAGATTACAAGATTTTTAAAAGAGCTCTTTCATGTTGTGTTTTTCCTTTTAAATGTTCCTTTGGAATATCACAGCAGACAGCAATCTGTCCACGTTTGGGGAATAGGAGTTTTAATTTTCAGTCTTCAGTAATCCAGTGTATTTACTGAAACAACTTAGGAAACTAACCCATCTTCTAAGGCTGAAGCTTTTGGGATTGGTCTGGTTATATTTCAGTAACTGTCGGTTCCAATAACCACAAGATTATCAGTGAATATCTCTCCTAGTAAAAGGTCAAGAAATGCTAGCCCATACCTTTTCTAATTAGAGTCTGATGTTCACTAATGTGATGTTTTCAGAAACCTAGCTCTTTATCCTTTTCAGGCCTCTAAAGGACACTGTTTTGGACAGGTAGTCTTATAAAAGTAACAAATACATGTGACAATTGATTCTTATAGGGTTTTTTTGCTATTAGACTATGAGGTGGTATGATATTATATAGTATCGTATCACATTATATACTAAGCATTGTTTCTGTATAGCAGCCTCTGACATGTTAGCTTGAGATTTCTCACATACCTTTTAAAATATGCGCTTACTCACATATATATTTTGAGTTTTTTATACCTTGAAAGATTGAGAGAGTAATTTCAGTCTCTAAATGGAGGCTCTGGGGATCACTTTGTAACATTTAAATTTTAAGGTACGAAGAGAATCTTGATTTTTGCAGAGCATGGCTAACATGTGAGTGTTTCACTTCAGCTGTTTCATGAATGTCTGGTGTGTTGTAAAATTAAGCTAGAATACCTCCATTTTTTCTTAGCTTGTAAAAACTGAAGAAAAATATCCAATGATGATGAAATATATATATATGGGAATGTTAAGTAAGATTGCTGCAGTCTGACTGTATAGGTCTTAAGTATCCAAATTTGTGATTGTTCTGCAGTCACCAAAGTTGAATGCGGCTAGTTTTCATATTTAAATGTTGTGGCACTAAAGAGGGTGAGCTGAGGTCTTTTCTTCTGTGTATGCAGAACAGTATATGCATGAGAACAACTTTCTTGATGAGTTCTTCAGGGAAAATGCTGAAAATTTTGGAAGAAGGGAATGGATTTCTTGGCAGTATTTCAGAAAAGTCAGTTGGCTGTGACAACCCACTGAAGGTCTGGGGGAAAACTCTCATAAAATCAAAAAAAAAAAGAAGGCAAATGAAAGCTGTTCTTGTGGCCTTCTGCAATGTACCAGATGTGCAGCAAATATTAGAGGAAGCCTTTGGATAGGAAGATGCCGTGGAGAACCTCCATGGGTTGTCCTGGGGGGAAACCCAAGAGCTCAGATTCCCCAAATATCAGAGAACAAAGGATTCTAATGAGTGTCCACTAACATCAATGGAGAGGTGATGCAATTGACCACACTCTTAACTAGTCACCTTCTTCCTAGACTACCTGTCTCACCATGGGAGGGTTTTTCATAGGGTCATAGAATGGTTTATGTTGAAAGGGGGGCCATGAAGATCATTAACTTCCAACTCCCCTGCCATGGGCAGGAACACCTTCCACTAGACCAGGTTCTCAAAGCCCCATCCAACCTGGCCTTGAACACTTCCAGAAATGGGGCATCCACAGCTTCTCTGCACAACTTATGCCAGTGTCTCACCGCACACACCTGCACAATTGCAGGGAACAGTTTTCTGACAGCACAAGGCAGGAAAAAAAAAAACCCAAAGAGATTTCCCACTGTTTTCAGGGCACCAATGACCTGGGGCTGCCTGCTGCTCCACAGCACAGTGCCTCCCACCACCCCGCTCCAAAGAGACATGCTCCTGGATTCTCCACTCTTCACACCAGGTGTTGGTGAAGGAGTGTAGCACCTCCTCTGCCAGGTCCCTGAGCTTGGCTGGACCCATGCTGGAGGCCTGGAGTGCTGGGGAAACATTGCAAAAGTGAGGTGCTCTGTGAGCTGCTGTCAGTCACAGGTTCCTGTAGTTCCATCAGTCCATGCAGTGTGAGGCACTTTCATGCTCCTCTTGCTACATTTGCCTCCAAGCAGAATGCTGGATCTGGGCTTACTGGTGGCCTCACTGGGTCCAAAGTCCAGCTAGGACACAGCAAGGAGGAAAGACTTTCACCATGCTTTCTGGGAGAATATGCAGGGAAGGACATTGTAGTCCCTTGGGTAGGTATATCATGATCCAACAGAGATGGACCTTCATCAGATGGTCCAGTAGGACTCCCTCCACAGTCCCATCCCTGCAGTGCACCTTCCTCACAATGGCCATACTGAGTTTTGGGGTTGGCACAAGCATCTTGTGGGCAAGGAAAAACACAATTTAAAAGCAACAAGTGGTTTTGTTAGGTATGGTGGCCTTCTAGTGGTTCATTTGTTAAAAGTCTTGCTTTTAAGAAGTTGTACCTAAAGTTTTCAAGTAAGACCCTTATATTCTTCAAAAGAGTTTTAGGGGGAGTAAATTATTTTATTTAGCCTGCTAAGGGGCTTTAGCTGAGTCATGCTGGCTGTTTTTGTGTGTGCTAGCTTTGTAAATGGTCAGCAGTGCTCTTGCCCAGTGACTGGTGGGCTATTGATCATCTCCCACAACAAGGTATTATTATAAATAGCTGAGGCTGCTGTAGTGATTAAAGAACATTATTGTGCCTTGAAAGGCCATGAATATGTTGGTCAAATGATCTTCTGGTGACAGAGAGAGACAGCACATGGATAGGCTGTGCTTTGGTCTTGGTAGGGGTGTGCAGCCAGGTCTGGTGGCACATGGAGCCTGGCGTTGGCAGTGTACATGGCTGGACATGCTCTGTGGAGGTTTTGCTGCAACACTGTGTCTGGAATTGTGTAATCTTATTTCTTGAAAGGGATCTGAACGAAGAGATGGGGGATGTGACACAGGATTAGTCAGAACTCCGGGGTGGGTCTTGCGGCATTGGCCTCCTGCCGGCACTGACTCATTCCCTTGCCTAAGGAGGAGTAGTGCAAGCATTTGAACAGTGCCATTTGGGATGCTCTGGGAAATTAATTTTTTCATTGTGTGTCTGCCTCTCATATCACCATCCCCTCTTCTTCAGTCTCACCACCAGCTGAAGGTGTAGACAACCTCTGCTCTCTGCCTGGGCAGCTCCTCCCACATTCCTGCAAGAAACCCTTCCCTCCCCTCAGCAGCCTTGGCTTCCAGCCCCCTCCAGCCCTTCACAGGCTGGTCCAGCCATGTGGCTGTTGCTGCTTCCCGTTCCACATGGTCTTCTCCACCCTGCTTCTTGTACCTGGACCATCTTGCTGTCCCCCCGTGGATGAGATAACAGCTCCTGTTTTAGTGTTTTGTTTTGTTTTGTTTTGTTTATTTATTTATTTAGTTGACACACGCTTTTTTTGCCTAGTCAGATTTGTAGATCTGCTCCTGCCCCATGCTTTGTGCAGCCTGCCTGTTTCAAGGGTGCCCGCCTGGCCCACTGATTTCAGGCCAGCTCATGTCATGCCCTTACTTCTGCTTTCCCTTAAGCACAGCCTCTTCACTTATGCTTTTCTTGCTCATGCTAAGCTTTTTTCTCTTCCTGGCAATTTCCACCTCTGTTTTGGTGTTTGCTGATACTTTTTACTGTTGTAACCCCTCAGCACAGCTTCTTGCCCAGCACTGTGCAGCCGTGCACTGGCCGTGCTTCTCGGACCTTTGCCTGTACACACAGGACTGACCTTCCATTTCCTGTGCTGACATCTTGCTGTGCACCTCCTGGCTGCAGCTTCTTTTCTTGGGGCACAGCCTTTCCATCCTCTCTCCAGCCTGCTCTTTGCACAGTGCTCGCTGCTGCTTTTTCATAGAGGAGAGCAGCCACCCTGCTCCCCCCCACCCTCCAGCTGCACATGGAGCTGTGCCCTTCTCCTCTCTGCTGCCTCTCTCCCTTCTGTACAGCATGATCTTTCCCCACAAATGGCTCCCTTCTCATTCTGGCTTACACAGATCTGCTCTTGCCTGGAGCTTGTTGAGAGTTTTCCTGTGCTGTGACCACATTCACACTCCCTCCCCCATCTCCATCCTGCTGTTGCTGCAAATGAGCAGCTCTGGAATTGTTTGCTCCACATTTTTTCTGCATACAAATGGTGATCAAATCTTCAGTAGATGAAGGACCCGCTTTTTGTTTGCAGCTTCAAGATGCTGAACCTGTGTTAATCCTAAGGCCCAAACCCCTTCCTTGCTCTGCTATCAGCTTCCAGTCTTCTGATATTTTGCTTCTTTAAGCCTTACGTGAGTCAAATTCCCTCTTAACGACAGGTGACTTTCTATTTGCATTTGTCTTCTCTTTGTTCCTTTACTTAGATGATCTACATGGTGCACTTTGACTTGTTTCAGATACTTCTGCCATCAGCGTGTGTGTGGTGGCACCAGCTAATATGTGCAGGTGGACAGCAGAGTGCTGAATTGAAAGCTCTTTTTGGGGAGAGAGGATAAGAAAAGCTGTCATATACACCCCATCCACCTCTTGGCAAGTACCCTTTTTTAATGTCTACTCCTTACTTGCCAGAAAGAGCTGCCTCAGCATCCACAGGCAGTACTTCTACCAAAATTTACAAGCCCTGTCTTTCAGAAGTTTTAGGAGGTAGAAGACAATTTAGGAAAGTTGGGTGGTGCCAGCTATCCTCACAACCAATGGAAACCATAAGGAGCTGTCACTAGCAGCAGCATTTGCCACGTGCTGAGAAAACATTCCTGGACAGGCCTTGAGCAGTCTGATCTCAGCCAGCTTTGCATGTCCTGTGTCCTGTGGAAGTGCATGGGTGTGTCTGTGGCCTCGATGGTTCACACAAGCTCCTGGGGCATGTATGTGAGCCCATGAGGTGCTTGTGGCAGCAGCTGTGTCACTCTGTAAGCACAGCACTCCACCAGCCAGTGGAGATGTTCCCAGAGAGACCAACGGATGGGTAAAGATAAGCATGAGCCAGCCAGGGGGTCACTGCATTTCTTCCCAGAAAGAGAGAGCAAGGGTGGAGAGAAGGTGGGATCTACTTGAAAGAGCTCAAGTGACTCCTGGATGGTCCCCATCCTTTTATCTGGAATGCAAAAGTGTGTGGAAATGACAGCCAAAATCTGAGCTCTTCTATGGGCAAGGGTGAAAGCACCTGGGCACAGTTCATGCCTGACACTGTAAACTGGTTTAGCTACCAATCACAGTTATGGCAATCTGTGTCAATACATCTATTGGCTTTTCTGCTTAGGGAATCTCAGTCTGAAAAAGCAGCGTGGATCAGGGCCGGTGCTGGCTCTTGGAAGCCTCCTCTTCTTTCCTACAGGTAGTTCCCCCTTGGTAGGGTTTGAACACAGCTCTCATCTGTGCTGTACATTTGTATGGGGCAAACAGCAATCTTCCCATACTGTTCTGAGGAGTTTCTCTGCATTTCAGATGGAGGCTTGGGGCTGGCGTTTAAGCTTCTAAACATATTCAGTCTTTTTTTGTGTCAGCTTTTACACAAACAAATAAAAGTAGCCTGTTTTATGTGACACATGTTGCTGGATCTTAGAACTGTAACAAACCAGTAGGGCTGTAGATTGAGGAGTGTGGCATTCACCATTAAGTTACAGCTGGGAATAGTTCTGTATGTCTTTCCAGCCACTTGTTTTGTTAGAATATCAGCTCAATCAGCACTTCATGACCAAGCCCACTGGTCATTCATACAAAAATTTGTACAAGCATGTGTTCCCTTGTTTTAATGAAAAGCTCTTGATGGCTTTATTTTGGTAGCAGTAGAAATTTATTCCTTCAGCTGTTTTATTCATCTACCACAGCTGTGATGTTTTTCTTTTTTAAAAATTTTATTCCAGTAACCTTTTAGTACTGAAACTTCCCTTTGGTGCAGCCTGTGCTGTAACTCATCGTTCTGCTGGGGTACCACAGCCCAGATCCACCAAAACTTCACAGCGAGAGGAGCAGCAATGTAGGCATCTTCACTGCTGTCAAAAAAACAGGTCAAAAGAGGTTTAAATGGAACCCCAAGTCCATTCCACAGTGGCAGCTTTGTTAGTGATGATACAATGGTGGAGGGAAGACTTGTGCTGCTGTAGAAGATAAATGACTGCAATAGGCATGGAAGGAATGAAGTCTTTCTTCCACTCTTTCTCATGCAAATGCTGAACATGCAGAGCGGGGACTTTACAAGCTTCCATGGAAGCTGATGCCAACAGGATTATTGAGCACCAGCTGCTTCTGTAGGGAAGTGCGAGTGGAGGAGTTGGGTGCAGTTGGTATTTGCAGTGGTTGTCAGCCCCCATGTTCTTCTCTGCAATGTGATTATATGTCTGTCTGCTTAACTTTCAGCTCATCAAAGCAGGGTCATCATGATTCTGTTTGTCCTGGAGATGGAGTGGGTGTTGAGCACCGGACAAGACAAACACTTCACGTGGCACTGCTCGGAGAGTGGCCAGCGGCTGGGAGGGTACCGCACCAGCGCAGGCGCCTGCGGCCTGCAGTATCCTTTGCTGAGCTCTCGGTTTTCTTTCTGCTCTTTGGCACTCAAACAGCCCTTTTAGTTTGTTTGTCTAGTTGTCCTCCAAATTTTTGTGCCCTGTATGGATTCAGTGCTTTGTGAGAGAAACTGTTATTTAAAGCCAATTTAAAAAACTGTCAGTTCTCCTTGCTTTGTCTCCTTAATGCGTAGTGGCATATTTAGGTCTAAGCATTTTTGAGCACCACAATGGGCGATCTGCAACCTATTGTGGCCTGCTATTGTAATAAATATGGATAGGGCCTTCATTTAAACGTGCAGTGCATGCTTTCTTCAGAGAATTAATGGTAGCAAAAGTAGGTTGGTGATCAGGTCAGCGTGCCTGTGTGTATGGATGGTAAAAATTAAATGACTTTAATATAAAATAATGAGCACTTGTCCTTCACTCTGGAACTGCTCACTATGTATTGGGAATTTGGGTTAACTAAAGAGTAAATGACTCCAGAAATGGCACTCAGGTGGCTTATTCACCTAGAGCTGCCCCAGCTGCCTGACAATAAAAGAAATATTAATTCAGCTTTATTGCAAATGAAAAGGGAAATGGAAAAGTATGAGCTCTTAGGCTGAAAACAGGCTGGAGTGTATCTGGTATAGATGATGCGTGTTTTGCTAGTTCATAAGAAGTGATACTGACTCAAAATTATTGTTTGAAGATGGACTTGCTTTATATTATCTGGTAATTCAGCCAATCTAAATGGCAGAAAGACTGGACTTACTTTTTAATTCATTGATAAATATTTTTGAAAGCAGGATGCAAATTTGCCCTGTGTTCCCTAAATCTCTCTAGAGAACAGCCAATTTTGACTGATTAAAACTTTTGGAGGACAATTTAATTTGGGTTGTCTGATTATGACGATGGAGGGCAGTGGAAGCAGTGGAGGGGAGAATCACTGGCAAATACTGCAAAAACATTTGGCGTAACCAGGAACAGGTTTGGGGTTTTTTGTTCTCCAGTGTCCTGTGTGCTTAAAATCAGAACTCCTTAAACAGCACTGTTCTTACAGAGTGCTAAAAACAGTTGCTCCTTAAACATCCAATATGGATTCTGAATGTGGAATTACATTGGATGAAGAGGTCAGAATCTGTCCAGTTAGGTGGTTCCAGTAGGTGGTTGAATGGCCAATGAAATCAGAATGGGGTAAGGAGAAATAAAACCAAATCTTAAAAGGACCTTCCCCCCACTCCCCTCTTCTTCCTGTCTGGGCTCAAATTTGTGCCTGGTTTACTCTGTCTCCTGGGGGTTGCTGTTGGTTCATTGCATGTTGTCTCTGCCGATCCTTCTTCCTCAGAGGGAGGACTCCTCACACTCTTCCCCTACTCCAGTGTGGGTTCCTTCCGTGGGGTGCAGCCCTTTAGGAACAGACTGCTCCAGCATGGGTTCCCACAGGGTCACAAGTCCAGCCACCAAACCTGCTCCAACGTGGACTCCTCTGTCCTGCCAGGAACCTGCTCCAGTGTCTACACTCTGAATACCTCCTTGAGACTGGAGCACTATTCACAAGATTGCAGTATACTCATGTCAAAAGAATTAGTGAGTCATGAAAGGAATGCAAAGCTTGTGTAAATAATATGTTTTCCTCAGCATTTATCCTTCAGATTTGATGTGGAAACCCGGCATGTGTTTGTTGGTGACCATTCTGGGCAAGTGACCATACTGAAACTGGAGCAAGAGTCCTGCAGCCTTGTTACCACATTTAAGGGACACACAGGTAAGGCCTCAGGAGGAGACCCAGGAGGGTGCTCAGGAGGGTCTTCATCTGTGCTCAGTATCATGGTGAAGACTGTCCTGTGATACACTAGGATGGCTTGTGTCAGTGCATAGCATGGAAGGGACAAAGACCTTAAACTGTCCCAGCAGGTCAGGGAAGCTGTATTGGTAAAGCAAGAGTGATCAGAGCTCTGAGCAGAACACATCTATGGTAGAAAATGCCACAATCAGTAGCTGTTAATTAAAGTAGAGTGAGACTTGAGCAAGTTGTGGTAGTTCTGGGAGGGAGAAAGGATGCTGCTAAAGGCAAGATCTGTATTGGTAGACACTTTATCCCAAGTGGAATAGGCACAACTTGGAGGCACTAAATGCTTGTTTCACTGCTGGGACTTGTGCCCCATCACCCTTTGAAAAGAACAACCCTGGATATGATGCTGCCTTCTAACAGATGAAACACTGTCATTCCTAAGCATCTTTTCTTCATATCCCTCCTCTCTAACTAAGTGCTAATAGCTCAAGGTAGCACAAGGTAGTTCAGTCCTTGTGCTAGGATACTGAGAAGTTGCCCATAGCATTCCATACTTGCTTCTCTTTTAATCTTCTGGAAATTAAGGAGATGGAAAGCTGTATAGCTCCCACTGTGACTATTATTCTACCACACTTTACTGCTCAGTAGATTCACCCATGCAAGCAGCAGTGGAGCCCTCTGCCCACAGAAGATCAAGGTGGGGTTTTGGTGGTCTTTCAATGGTTTTCATTTTTCCAGTGAAAGGTACATGGTTGCATAGTCTTTGCTAAAGAGATCTGCATTTTAATCACTCCATATTTTTTGTTGTATCTTTATATTTAGCCACCTTCCAGTCTTCCACTTTCTGTAATAAAATGACTGTTGTGTGTGCTCCTATTGCAGGTGGTGTCACTGCTCTCTGTTGGGACCCAATACAGCGAGTTTTATTCTCAGGCAGTTCTGATCATTCCATTATAATGTGGGATATTGGAGGAAGAAAAGGAACAGCCATTGAGCTGCAAGGACATAAGTATGTTCAAAGCCCTTCCTCCTGCTTTTATGTGAGAAAAGCTAAAGGCTGAAGGCACATCTGGAAACAAACAGCCCAAAGGTTACAGTCTTCACAAGCCTCAAGCTTGTATGTGTGACACCCTGTGGTCCGTATACAACAGGAATAATTTGCTTATAGTAAGTTTTCCAGTGTTGGGCCCACAGGCTGTTTTAAGAGTCTGCAGAGGGTGGTGAAGGAAAGCACATCATCTGTTGTCCTGGATATGTTATGCCAGACTCTGTGCCTTTGTTGGAAAGAGGAGGCTCCTCAAATGAGAACAGCTGCAGGGAAATTCTCGGGTTTTAGGTGTCAAGGTCTTTCCTTCCCCTAGAGGGAGCATCGGGCTTGGACAAGTAGTCCCTTTTTCCTCCATGCTCCTTCACCTACAGCCTGAATTCTAAGTGATGTGCTTTAACCTTTAACCGTAGCAGCCTTCCCATCTCCTTCAGTGCAGAGAGGCATCGTCTTTGCAAGTACATTTGCCTAGCCAGAGATGTCTTTGAAGGCAGGTAAGCCCGTGCTGGGCATTCATTATACATCACAATGGCTCTAGTGGCAATGACTTCTCACCTTTTGCCAATGCAATAAGTTGGATTTCAGAGTATTGAGGCTGCATATATGTGGGACTTGCATGCCAGGCTCGGGTCTGGAGAGACAAAATCCCATGGTGGTTTTAGGCTAACAGTTTCTTACATATTCATGCATTTCTTTTGAGTGATGCTGCACTCTGCTGAGTGATTGGGATGCCTCTGGGATTTCAGAGCACTGCAGAGCTCTAGCTGAAATTCCCAGATACCCTCATACCGTACCAGTGGTGCCTGCTAATGCATCACTGCTTGATTTATTGCTGTGGAAATTAGTTCTAATACGAAGTTAGCCTCTGGGTCTTAATCTGTGTGACGGCTGTCAGCTGGAGCTGTACAACACAGCGTCCCACAAATCCTGACGGTGCCTCTGGTGCTGGCAGGCAGGCACTGTGAAGGGTGACGGTGTTGTCCCAAACTCTCCCGTGAATGCATTCCCTTCTGCAGGTGAAGCCATAGGCACAAATAAATGTGTTAGCACACAAGTCGTTCTGGTAGACAAGACCAGTGGTGGTAGCAAAGGAAACCAAATGTAGATGATTTCCAGTCAAAGTATGATCAGTTACTGTGTCTTCACAACCTTGCTTTTTCCGTAACAGTGTTGTACAGTGTTTGTTTCCCGGGTTGTAAATAGCCTGAGACGAGGCCTGAATTTATTTCTTTCATGAAGAACTGAGCCCATCTTTGGGGGTTTAAGCTGAATTGTTTCTCCCGTGTTGTTTTTCATTAAAAGAAGAAACAGAAGCACCTAAATTTTCCACCTTACTGTGAGAACGCTTAGGAACAATTTAGTGATTCCTATATTATTTTTGAAACTCCTTATGCTTGTTAGTGTCAAAAGAGAGTCTTCAGTAGTTTCTCAGTGATTCACTTCTAGATGTTGCAGAGATTTACAAAACAAAGTTGTTACTGACATTCTGACGAGAAGGTATCTTACCGGGGCTGCGTTTATGCATCCAGATGTGCCTTCAGAAGCTGCAACCCTGTTGAGGCTTCCCAGTGTAGCTGGGATACCCTATCCCAGGAGCAGCAAAAGCAGTTACCAGAACAGGTCTTCGCTTTTGTAGATGCTGCCCAGATGAGCAACACACTCATTCTGGTCCCAGCCTGACAGCAAAGACTGATTGGCATGTGATGGATGCCATGTGCAGTGAGTGGGGGAGGGAAACATATGGGCAAACAAATAGTTTGTACTGCTTTATTGATATTCTGTGCTCACTTGTGCAGCAACCACAGGTGGTTGATTGCTAACTGTCCTGTTTCTTTTTCAGTGATAAAGTTCAGTCTCTCTCCTATGCTCACCACACTCGGCAGCTCATCTCCTGTGGTGCAGATGGGGGAATCGTCGTCTGGAACATGGATGTTGAGAGGCAGGAGGTAGATGCTTAGTTCTTGTCAATTTGGTCTGAAGCAGTCCTGGGAAGAAGGGGCCTTTCTAAAATGTGCAGCTTTCAATCTAAACAAGATCATTCCAAGCTTTAAAAATATTTCTGGACATGCTCCAGTGGTTATACGGCAATTATGCTGTGCCTTTGATAATACGGTACAGGGGAAATCGCCTGGCAGAAAATTTGTATTAAATAGGCTGCTAAATGGCTCTTGCTCTTTATATTACTGCTCTGAAAGATATCCTGTGAGGAGGGTATCGAGATGCTCTGCTGTGTTTTTCAGCATATCATGAGAAATATCAGTTCAGATGTAAATGGATGGACTGATTAATTCATTTTGGTTTTAAAAAAGTAAAACAAGAAGGCTCTTGGTCATCTCTGGAAAAATGCAACCCAGCATTTTTTTCCCTGATAAGAAGTCATTTAACTAGGGCTTCAATCTCACCTGCTACTCAGTCTTGATTCCCTCTGGTGTAACCACATAGAGGTGGGGTAAATGATGGCTTTGCTGATCCAGACAGTAAGATTTCACCCACACATTCCTAATTGCTTTTGTGCTTCGTGGCCAGCAAATGAGAGTGGGTGCAAAAACGCTCCCCAGGTCTTTGGCACGCTGGGAGCAGCCCCCGCTGAGCAGTTTCTGAGCCCTGACTCAGAGAGGGGGAGCGAGCTCTGTGCTGGCTGAGTCAGGCACCAGCCCTGCTCAGCAGCCTGGCAAATCCTGGTACCATGAGTCACGGCAAACCTCTGCCCTCTTCCTGCAGGGGGTAGGTCAGAGCAAGGCTTTTGGCAGCATGGGCTTTCACCAGCTTTGCTGGTTCTCAGGAGCTCAGGCCTGCATGGATTGAATGTGTCTCCCTTGAGGAAGGAGAAACCTAAGTGGAAAACTTGATTTTGAAAAACTACTGAAGTAGGCATAGGCAGAAACTGAGCTCCCTTTTTAATGTGAATTAGCATTTCAGTTGACTCTCTTTAACTGCTAATCCAGGGCCAAGTATGTCATCAGCTCCTAAAGTGAAACGAAAGCAGAGTGGTTTCCTCCCTCCCAGCAGATGTTTCCTTTTTGCTGCAACTCAAACATCCAGAAATGAAAACCTTTTTTTATTTTCTGCCTTCAAAAGGCTACAGTAAGGGTTAAGATTGGCTTGTCACAAAATAGGCAGCAATGCTGTGAGAAGGCTGCTTTGAAAAATAGAGGAGAAATATTAATAGCTAAATAAAGGCCAAGCAGCAGGTGCTAATGGTGCACAGCTTTCCCAGACTATGGCTATGTGGGCTTGTTCTTGTTACCAGCAGCACAATAGGGTGTTCTTGGTGCTAAACCAGCCCCAAAACATGAATCTTTGAGATATCAAACCTTGGGCTTGGGTCCTAGATCAATTTTTTTTTGGATTTTGGCTTTCACATCTTTGCCCTTATTTAAGGATTTTCTCCATGTGATGTGTGCTCAGTACTCATTTTGTTACTATCAGACTTTCCCATGTCACTGAGATTGTGTTAGAGTGAATTAAGCCATTTTAGCTCTTGATTCTTTATTTTCAACTCAATTTTTAAAAAGCTGTAAGGAGACATCTGAAAGATGCTTTAAGCTGTGTTTCTGTTTGACTACAAAGTGCTTACTTGTCACAAACAAAATGTCTTCTTCATCTATAGTCTTCAAATGCCCAAGAGATGGAAAGTTATACACAGAGAGGTAAATCTGTAGGCATTAAAAAGAAAGACTGTTGTGGTAGAAAAGACAAGGATTTTCCCCAGCAGAATGAACTGCCTTCAGAATAACTGGCAGAAGAATATGAAACAGGTGGTTGCTTTATTGCTGGGGGTCAAAGCTATCCTGGGAGCTGAGGGTCCACCCTTACCTTACCTTTGCCTGGCTTTTCTACTGTTTTTAGTTCTTCATCTCGGCTGTGTTTCTTGCCATTTTAATTTGCAACATGTGAGAAACCAGTGGCTCTGGTAAGACAACTGCAGTTTTCTAATAGCACTTCCTCACAAAGTATTAAACAATATTTAGTGTTTATTTAAACTCATGGGTTGATGAGGGAAAAGAGCTTGGGTTTGGTTTGGGTATCGGGCTTGTTCACATGAATCTCATCTTTCTCATCCCTGCATGTGATTTGTAGCACAGGCACCTCTGACAGCAGGAGCTCCTCTTAGGGTGTTAAGGAAAGAAAGCATACGAAAAACCCCAATTACATCAGCATTTCCCATAATTTCCCTTTCCCTTCAGATGAATTGCTTGGCTATTGGAAATACTAATTGAACCCAGCTCCCACCAGAGACAATAGCAGGTGGTAAATGCTGTCCAGACAGGACAGAACAAGATATTTTTATATCTTTCATTCCAGAATTGGGTTGTTTCTGTGGTCTTATTATCAAACTCTTCTTCATGATTTGGGTGAGAACTGTTCCTCCCATGTCCTTCAAAGCTCAAAGCTAAGCCAAAAAAGACATCCCTGGGAACAAACATCATCTTGTCATCATCAACAACAGTCAAAATGGCATCTTGTGAAAATGGAGATAGTAAATCAAGCTTAGCTGGCCATATTGCCACACCATAACACATCTTTTTTGTCCTGCCTCCAGGCTCCACTGGAAATTTTTCTGCTTGTTGTCCACTTCCACTTTGTGTTTATGTGTGTGTGTTGCAGACCCCGGAATGGCTGGATAGTGACTCCTGTCAAAAATGTGACCAGCCTTTCTTCTGGAACTTCAAGCAAATGTGGGACAGTAAGAAAATAGGCCTCAGGCAGGTTTGTATGTGTCCCTTGGTGTGTTAACATGGTGCCATTAGGCTTTTCTCTCATAACAGATTCTGGTAACCTTTTCCCCCTAAAGCTTTGAGAACTTGCACTTTGTTCTTCCACTAAGTGCTCGGGGTGGGACAGTGGGTTCCCCTCCGAGGCTTGATTTTGTGATTGAAAGGACCAGACTGGATTTTTTCCAATCAATCCCAACAGCAAATGCATGTAACAGGCCTTGGGCTGAGTAGATTGTTTGGGGCTTTCCATGACTTTAGCCATGTGGGACTTTGCTCATTTTAAGTCAAATATGTTACAGAAAGAAATCTACAGCTGATTTTTGGAGATTGTATTGGAACCAAAGCTGTTTTCAATGAGATTGGATAAACATCTGTAACTGCTCAGGCTGCATTGGGAAAGGCTTACTGGTCTGCTTGAAACATGCTGCTGTGCTTTCCTGCCTATCAGGAGAGGGCTGCAGACTTTTACTAAAGGGGTGTAAAAGTGCTGCATGTGCTCATGGAACCTGAGAAATTAGGTGTCTGGGGCAGAGCTGAGCTGCATCGTGTCTTGCTGGAGTGAGATGGTAGAGCCAGTGGACCTGAGCAATGACCTGGTCTGGGTTTGTGCCCTGAGACGTCTTTCTGCGTGTTGTCTCCTACAGCATCACTGCCGGAAGTGTGGGAAAGCCGTGTGCGGGAAGTGCAGCTCCAAGCGCTCCTCCATCCCGCTGATGGGGTTCGAGTTTGAAGTGAGGGTCTGTGACAGCTGCCACGAGTCCATAACGGATGAAGAGTAAGTGTCAACACTGAGCCAGCTTGCACTGGAATGGGGAGAAACTCCTGCATCTGGAAGGGCCTGGGCGGGTGCAAGGCTCCAAGAGGGAGCAGCCTGGCATGGTGGTCCCTGGGCTTTCTCAGCAGGATAAGGAGGAGATCAAGCCAGGAGGGATAGAGAGCCCCCCCCACCCCTGTTCCTGTCATGCCAGAAGGGTCTCAGTGCAGTTTACAGAGTGGTTGCTGAATTACTGGCTTACAGCAGCAGTCAAATACTTTTTTCCTCACTAGCGAATATTTTGGGGGGAAAGGCTGCAGTTAGAGTTCCTGTTGATTTTCGGATTTCTTTCTTCAGGCGGGCGCCTACAGCTACTTTCCATGACAGTAAGCACAACATTGTTCATGTACACTTTGATGCCACCAGGGGATGGCTGCTGACCTCGGGGACAGACAAGGTTATTAAGGTAGGAGCAAGGAATGTGCTCTAGCTCCCATATTTCATTTCCCTTCCCTCTCCCGTGTGACTGCAGGGATGTCTTACCTGGCTTCTTCCACCCAGAGACTTCTCACTGATGGATTTCTGCCCAATAAGGACCAAGGAAGTCTGGGTCTATGAAGTTATTGCCTGAAGGGGCTGGGACAATACCTTTCCCTTGAGGAAGACCGACTTTTTCATCACACCAAATCTCAGCGTGGCTAGATAAAGAAAGGGCTAAAATAATAACTAAGTTATACCAGCTTGAGTAATTTAAAAAACCAAAACCCTCACTATGTGTTATGACTGTGCTGATCATTGAAGTTAGTAATGTAGTGGGAGTTTTTTTGGTTTCTTTTCAGGCCAGCTATGGACCTGGTTCATACAGGTGAAACCTAGTGACATACACAATGTCATTTGCTCAACCTCCACCACTCTGACATAAGTACTGGAAGATGAAATCAAACTTCTTCAGACTTGTTGCATCCACCTCTAACCATGTAGCCCCTCTAATTAAAAGAAAAAAAGGTGCAAAATATTTGAAGATTTTATTTTTACTGTATTTTATTCTTTTACCATTATTCATTATGCTGTCATATTTTATTGTATTTAACAGCTGTGGGATATGACACCAGTAGTGTCTTGATGTTACGTCAGTGGAACTTGAAAGGCGATACTTACAGAAGAAACGGATTTCCTAACCCTAATTATACTGCAGAAGATAGATTACACTGGGGGCATACAGCAGATGAGAAAGGAACTAATGTGTTTACAACAACTTTATGTCCTCTGCTTGATCCAGGCTGAACATTTGCACGAAGACTCTTTCCACTTCTTCTCAAAATATACAAGAAGTATTTTTTTAACTAACGGTTTGTATGATCTGACTTTGGTTGTCTTGAGTTTGTTTGGAAAAATCTGTGTGCAGTGCAATTTTTAGTTTTTATATTTCACTATGTCAAGATACTTGCTGCTTTGTATGGAGGGTTCTTGGGTTGTGTCCTCCTCTGTGAGTTTTTGGTGTCAACAGACTGTGCAAGGCAATTGGCTCTCCCTGCAGCCAGTACCTGTTGGTTTGGGACATTTCTGCGGACCATGCTCTCTCCAGAGGAGGAACTGCAGTCATGATCTCTGGGTGCATCACTGAGGAGCTGATGGACTACTGCAATTCCTAAAAGGGCTCTACCATCTACTTGTCCTAGTGGGCATCATCCAGAGAGCATTCATTGGTCTGTATAATCTTCCTGCCTCTTCCTTTGCTGCACAAGTTGCAGAACCAGGGGTCAGGTTACTCAGCAACTGATTTCTACAGAAAACTGAAATAGT
Organism: Oriolus oriolus; assembly: GCA_013400235.1. Lineage (NCBI taxonomy): Eukaryota > Metazoa > Chordata > Aves > Passeriformes > Corvidae > Oriolus > Oriolus oriolus. The sequence goes on along the minus strand of VXBT01012118.1, from coordinate 317,679 downwards.
TTTCCAGCTCAGAGCATTACAGGGAGCACACAGACTGGTTTGAGTTTGATGAGGCTGACAGGCTGATTCAAATGAAATTATTGGCAACAGAAACTTTTGGGAGTGTGTGCATGGAGGGGGGCAGATCTAAAACTGGTCTAGATCTGAAAAGTCTGGTTTATCTCTACCTCTACCTCTACCTTGCACAGCAACATTTCAGCATTTATACCTGTCTGTGTTGTTGAAGATTAATTTTGTTTTTCCTGTTTTCTGTTAGTCATATTTATTTTTTAAAACGCTGATGGTTTTTATTAATTTCCTCTATAGACCCAAAAGTGATATTGCTGAATGATGCCCATTGTCCTGTTGTCATATTTTACAGTTTCTCTTAAAAATAAACAGTATTTAAAAACCTGGATTGACCTAAATTACCTTTTTAGAATGACACTGTCAAGGTGAATAAACAAAAAAACCCCTTTTTTCCAAAGGGACCTTCTCTGACGAGCCAACTCTCCATTCCAGTAATCCTTGTTACTTTTTAGCATGGTGTTACTCATGCACTTCAAAGAAACTGGTGTAGAGAACAGAACTGCAGACCAGACCAAAGGCTTTCCTGTATCTCCTGTTTCAGCAGGCCTCGTGGCTGTAGCTGCTGTGACACAGCACATTGGTGGTGCTCAGTCTTGCCCTGTTTTGGACTTGCCTTTTTCCCTCTGTAGTGGGGAGGCCATGATGTTTGGCACTACAGAGCACATTGCTACCTGGAGAAGCCTTGTGTTCTCTCTTGAGTGAGAATGCCAAAAGAAAACACAGCCTCTCCTTTGTTTGCCCAGCAGCAACTCACTTTTGAGGAAAAAAAAAGAAAAAAAGGTTAACTCAATCCACGGCATTAATTCTGGTCCAGTGAGCTGCTGCAGTAAAGGGTGAGTGGACTTTTGTGTGCATGTCACAGGACTGCTATGTATTTTCAGGGAAAATTCTCTTTTGAAACATCCTATAAACTGTGATGAAGCATTTTGCAGTCATGTTCTTTGAAATAATGCCACCTTGGGCTTCCTGGTCGTACAGCCTGTTGTTGGTTCCCCTCTAGACAGCATATTTTAAGGCATATTTTCAAACATAATCCACATAGCACTATTATTTTTCCAGCTTGAAAGTTGTTTTCTCAGTCCTCCCACTTTCTCTCCTGGAAAGTAGATGCTTGTTTCCTCTTGGAATGCTTTTCATTACACCTTGTGCATGTTTTCTGATGACTGAAGTGTTCTTGGCTGTAAAAGCTATGCAAGATGAGCAAGTGGCCTGCCAGTATTTCATTCCAGCTGGAGAGTATGTACAAAACTTTGCTGGACTATGGTGTTCCGTGTTCCCTTGGGCTCAGGGCCTTTTGGCCAAAGACCTGACTTGCGCAGTGCGGGAAGTGCATCTCATGGTGACAGAACCACGGGCACACCGAAATGAATTTAAATTTCTGTTAAGTGCTCAGTTCCCGAGGAGACAGCGGCGGCACCAAGTCTGGGACTCCAGCATGAATTGTGCTCACACTGATGGAGTGGTGGAGTCAGCAAGCTGAGTATCTGCCCCTGGGCCAGCGCCTGGTCCTGAACATGTAATGTGCAAACAAAGGCGAAGAACTGATTCCAAAGGAGGCTAAATTTGAGAGTTACTTGTTTGGACTGTTCTGCAATAAACTCTTGGCCACTGCCCCATTGTCTTCCAAGGAATCATGGTTTCAGTGTTGCTTATGTGTGGATGTGGGGTATGCAAAACCATTTTGCAAAATTTTCCTGGCTGTACTTTCTGACTGAATGACCTGCAGGATTATCTGGATTTAAGCTAAACATCTCCTTATCTTGCAGTCTCAGGACAAACTGGTCTGGGCTTAGATAGAAAATTATATAAGCTGAAAGTGAAGCTGAGGGGGGAAGGGAAATGTGTCCCTTTGCAATGCCCTTAAGAGCTACAATGTAGAGATAGGAAGGGAAAATAGATATTTCTAATTCAATAATTCTTTTACCTTCCAACTGAAACTAGAAGGATTTGACACTGGGAGAGTTAAAATACCTGCCTTCCTCTTCTGCTGTTAAAGTAGTAATCTGAATTTCTTCTGTCTACTAGATCCATACAAAAAGGGATCCCTGTTGCCTGGTCCTTTTTGTTTCCATTTTACTTGCTGAATAACAAATTTGAGCTATTTTTATTAACTGCATTATTGGAGGATGGGAGGAGGGTGTGTTTGAATACAGGTGTAAACTGCAGTGCCACACACACACACTCAAATAGAGCCAAGTCCCCTTTCCCTGGGGCTGCTGAAGAGCAGTAGCTTTTAGTGACACCTCCTGCTGTGACAAGGGGCACACAAACAGCGCTGCCCTCCCTCTGCTCTTCACATCAGAAAAGGTGATTTTCATTTCTCCCTTAGCTGGTGTTTCTTTGTGGGAAGAGGCAGTGTTCTCCAGAGCATCTGCTGCTATTATTGGCTTTAAAATGAGCAGTGTCTGTAGGGCTTAGGCAGTGATGGGGCAGGTGCTGGTCACATACACAGTGCCCAAGCAGCTTGCTAGAGCCACTTGTGTCCTGGGTGGGGCAATCTGGGCCCCAAACTTCAGTCTTTTTAAGCTGAAAATACTTAAGTGAAGGGAAAAGAAGGTGGGCATCTGCTTGCGATGTAGCATTGATGGTCCTCCCGTCTACAAGAAGACTTAACATCATGGTTAGACATTGAAACAGGGTAGTGATAGGGCTAAAAGGCAGCCAGTCTGACAAAAGATAATCCTGAACAGTGACATTGGTGTGCTCAGCTGTGAGCACCCTTGTCTGCAGCTGCTTTTTGCAGCCAAGCCCAGGTGACCTCCCTACTCTGTCCTCCTGAGCTTGAGGCCATCATCTGAATTGTCAGCATGTGGGCTCTTAGTACATCAGGAGTGGTTACTGCACTTTGCCTGAGAGGGTGCCATGAGTATCTCCAGTACTGGGAAAGGGAGCGGTGTGTTCCCTCTGAATGGGGTTAGTTGCTGATAAGGTGGGTGGCTGGATGTGCAGAAAGGATGATCCAAAACAGCTGTAGGGGGAAAAAATTTGCCTTATGCCTGCTGAGGAAATCACTGTTGGAAAGGAATATTCAAGTTTTTTCTTCTGTGTCCAGTTCTGTGCTTCCTCATACAAGACAGAACTTAAACTACTGGAGGGAGTCCAGCAAAGGGTCACTGAGATGGTGAAGGTACTGGAGCATATCTGGGACAGCTGGGACTGTTCTGTCTGGAGAAAAGAAGGCTCAGAGGGATCTCATCAATGTGTATAAATGCCTGAAGAGACGGTGCAAAGAAAATGCACTGGTGTTCAGTGACAGGGCCAGAGGCAGTGAGCACAAACTGAAACACAAGAGATTTCCTCTGAACATCAGGAAACAATTTTTACTGTGAGGGTGACTGAGCCTGGGCAGACTGGCCAGGCAGGTAGTTTGTGAATTCTCCATCCTTGGAGATATTCAAAACCCAACTGGATATGACCCTCGGCAACCAGCTCTAGGTGACCCTGCTTGAGCAGGACCAGATGACCTTTGAAGGTTCTTTACCACTGCAGACATTCTGTGATTCAAAGTCCACTTAATGCCTATTTCTACTCTATTGCTTAGAGAAGGAAAAATCTAAACGATTACCAAATTAGTTACTAACAAATTAGCAAATACTGCCTATGTCTGTCCTCGCTGTTTCAAACAGGATTTGTGTAGCAGCGACCAAAGTTCTGTTTTGTAGCACACAGGAAATACGGCTACAATGTGTGGTGTTACCGGCCACGTCCTTTCCAGGAGACCACATGGAGCGCATGGGATGTTTTCAATTAGGACTTAGAAGACTTTTTTCCTATGTTTGGCAATAGTATGCAACAGCAGCAACAAACTTGATCCTTTTTTCAGGATGCATTGATGTGCTGAGTCCCTTCAGTGATGACCTCTTATGTAATACTGAGAAAGACAGAGATTTTTCTCTTCAAAATTGCATCTTGTGAATGTTGGCAGGAAATCTTTGCTCCTCAGAAGAAAAAAAGTGGTCCCTAGTTTGCCAATAACCTGAAGTTCTGGAATCTGAGATTAACTCTGTGTGATCAAATGTGACTTTTCATTGCATTTTCCCAATTTGGGGATTTTCCCTTGTGACCAGTCTTTGGCCGTGACTGAAATTTTGTTTGCTGCAGGACACACTGTACAGCTCAGAAGAGAAAGACTGAGTTCAATTGAAACTGCTGCCAAGTAGGGACATTGAACTCAAACCAAAATAAAAACAAGAGATCACAGTCCTGGCAAAGTCTTTGCAAAGAGGGGATACCAAGAAAGAATGTTATCACCATACAAACAAAAGTAAACAAACAAACAACCCCCCCCCACACACACACACAAAAAGCACCTACAGTATAGAAATGAATATTCATCAGAACTGTATAAAGCCAAACCATCCCCCATCCCAGCACTGTAAGCCAGCCAGCAGCCATGGTCCAGATCCAGAAGCCACAAGGAACACAGAGTTGTTCCAGTCTATGACGATCTGACTTCCATTTCTTGTTCTTTGGTTCAACTGCCAAATAATATTTATCTACCTCAAGTAGTTTTTTTCAGAACTGCACTAAATGCATCAGCACTTCGACATTAAGAGGATGGGGAAGAGACACATCACCACTGAGATGGTGTAGAAGAGGTATCAGGCCTTATGGATATAGTTTTGCCTTTCTCCAGTTATTGGTTCTTTAGATATTAAATAATCTGAATTTATTAAAGGGTTTACCACCTTTATACTTACATTTTATAACAAGTCAGGGCTTCCTTCAGATGTGAAAGACCCATCGCTAACACCCTGTTTTGTCCTGTCTGAAGAAAATTCTGTGGGGTTGCCATGGCCAAGTAATCAAGAAATTTTCACAAATAAACAGGTACACAAACTTACTTTGTGTAAGTTTGCTACATCTTTGTCATTAGCACTAGTTTTAGCTGTGGTTTAGCTTTCCAAAGGCTGAGCATTGCTTCTGACTCTGCTTGGTAAGTTAAGTTCATCATACTGACCAGTACCTTGTGGGCTTTGCTGTCTTTTTGATTAGAGGGATTTTATATGAAAAAAAAATCTTGCTGGCTTTTGTTCAGGTCAGTGCTTTGTAGGAATGCTGCTCAGCAATTTGGCCATCTTTTCTAACTTTCATTGTAAAACTTTCCAGTACTGTTCCATTATGTAAATAAGTGTCTCTGATGTAGCTGAATAAATTGTGGTATCTTAACCCCACTAAATTAATTTCTATCAGCTTTTGGCTATTTCTTTTCCTCCTCTATGTGTGTAATGAGGAATTTGGTTTATTGAGTTTTGACTGGACTCATTCACCTGACTGTTCTGTGAATTGTCATAAAACTGACAGCTGTTGTATGGACACGTCCTTTGCCAGGACAAATTCTTGCCCTGAGTGCCTGGCAGTGGGTGAGCAAAGGAAATGGTGTCTGGGCAGTGGAGAATAGCACAATTTTGTGCATCACTCCCAGGCTTCCTGTGGATTGTGGATTCTGAACTGAAAAGTAAAGAGAAGATGCTCAAGATTTTTAACCATCAAAGAAAATGGCACTTCGTGGGACCTCTCTCCCTGAAGTTTGCACTAGTGCAGGTTTTGCCAGTCTTCCTCTGTTTGGACAATATTTTTATCTGTGAAATGGCACTGGCACTGCTGGTACAGCACAGGTTTGAGTTGTTTCTCCCGGCAGCAAGGTAGAAACCTGTCCTGCTGAAGACCTTTGGCCAGGCTGACACGATGTCTCTTCATAAAGCTGAGCATTAGCTTTTGTTTTGAGAGAGAACAAACTTCCTTCAGAAGAATAATCATTTTTCCTTAAGTTTATCTGATAGCTCCCTCTAGAGAGAGGAACATGAATACTAACCTACTTCACAAATTGAAGTTCTTGGATTTGATCACTTTTAGTCCCAGAAGTGTTTTTGTTGTACTTGCTCCCCATCAAACTCGGTGCCTTTTCAAAGCCTTCTCTCTCCCCTTGTCTAGATCAGCACTTTTCGGGTGACTGCAGGAATACGGAGTTTTTGAGTCATCTTAGCTGCATTTCAAAATTATCTCCTGTAATCAGTTGCTGGCTCTGCCTGAATGTGCCCAGAACAACCTCTCCCAACAAAGCAAGAGATGTAAGCCTGAGACAAACAGGGAAATATTGTGAGCTGAGCTAGGGAAAATGCAAAGCTTTGTGCTGCCAGAGTGGAAACTGCCTGTTTAAAATGACAGTGGGTGGATGTTGACCAACACTAATTTCAGGTAAGTATGATCCAGTGTCATGAGATGGGGTGCTTTATTTTTGCAGGGAGGATGAGCAAGATAAAGAGGAACTTAGAGATTAAACTGCTTCACAGCTGCCCTCCTCCACTGTTCCATCAGGTTGTTCCCTGAAAGAGTAACTCCCTGTTCACTCTCCACTCACCAAGTTCACCACTACTTAAGGAAAACTAGTACTGCTCCAAATGCCACGGCTTTTAGAAAGGCTCTGTCATTACAAAAATACAAATTAGTGCTTGTAATGACAATTGAAATGGCTGGGACTGTCCCCCACCAAATAAATTCATTTACACTGAGGTTTGCAGGACTGACTTATCAGGCTACAGTGAAGGATATAGCAGAACTCCCTACTTTGAGCCCAGGCCGTGCATGTTCAACATCCCACCTAAGCCTTATTTAACAGGAAAGGGTGGCCCTGCTCACACCTTGTTCCCAGTGAGTGGAACACAGAAGCTGGAGCACGTGTTACTGCAAATGCCAACCGCTGGTATTTGCAGTTTACTCCAAAATAGTGAGGTATGTATGGGAATGCTCCCATTCAAAGGCAAACAACAAATAACTTTTTACACATTTAATCAATAGCAGGTTGATTTCGTTTGTTGGGGTTTTTTTAAACAATGAATAAAGATGACCCAGAAATGAAACTTAAGAGGAAATGCAGTTTACAAAATTGTTTGATACTTGTTACATTGACCTCCTAAAATTTTCATCCAAGACATAAAGAGAAGTTGCAGTGGCCCCTGCATCACTGCAGTCAGTCCCACTGCACTGACGATGGGCTGTGCCTTTCCATTAGGATGTAGGGAAATGACCAACTCCACGTGAGCTCTGTGGTGCTACATTCCTTTGCAAAATCCCAGAGAGCAAAAACTTCCCAACTAGGTGACTTCACAAAATGAAGAAAAATGTGAAGCCGTCAGAATGAGGTCAGAGTCATAGAAGCCTCAAAGCTGCCACAAGAAGTGTTGGGCAGCACATGGACAGGAAGGAGTGGCAAGAGCAGCTGCTGTGCTTGTCATTCCATTCCCATGAACCAGGTGTGCTCTCAAGTTCCCAGCGTGCACTGCTTATCAAGGACCTGCGCCACCTTCATCTTCTGGTCATCTGTGACTGGATGCCATTTTTATTTTGCTCCAAAGTTTTACAAGTGGAAAAGGAGACTGAGGGGAGACCTCATCGCAATTACAACTTCTTGTGAGGGGAAAAGGAGGAGCAGGCACTGATCTCTCTGTGGTGACCAGTGACAGGGCCTGAGGTTGTGTCAGGGGAGGTTTAGGATGGATATCAGGAAAAGGTTCTTCACCCAGAGGGTGGTTGGGCACTGGAACAGGCTTGCCAGGGAAGTAGTCACAGCATCAAGCCTCAGAGAGTTCAAGAAATGTTTGGAACAACACTCTCAGGCACATGGTGTGACTCTTGGGGTGTCCTGTGCAGGGCCAGGAGTTGGACTCAATGATCCTTGTGGGCCCCTTCCAAGTCAGCATATTCTGATTCTGTAAATGTGTTCACTTACATGAAGGTACAAGTCATTCTGAACTGCATTCACACAAATCCTCTCGCTGGCTTGCAGCCACCTGCTATGTTTGCTCTCATGGAATCGGGCTAAAATAAAGCATCAGCAGGACCATAATACCAAAGTGTGCGAGACTTTGGACTTTGTTTCTAATTGCTGTTCCTGTGGTTTAGTTCTTTTTAAATCACAAGTGCTCTTAAACCGTAGCATGTTGCTCTTTGACACTGTGACCAAACTTTGATTAAAGCAGTTTTCTTAACTTTGGCTTCATTTTTAAGCTGTGATGCAAAATGAAAAATAAAGGCTATTCAAATACACTAGTGCAGAATGTGGACTAAAATGTGTTAAATATATATATAGTGCACTTTTTTTACTTTTATGAACTATTTAAATACCAGTCATTAAACTTTTCTTCTGTACAGCAGAGCTGAGAAGCAAACTGACGTAAATACTAAATAATGCAAATGTTTTTATTAGCCTTGCAGCTATTGGGTTAAGAAATGTAGCTACTATATAGGCTTCCAGCCATGCTCTTGTTTTGGGTAACTGTATTTAACAGTTGGAACCATAGAAAATGTTAACACCAGACTTGCAGGAAATAAACCTCTGTACAAGCCTTGCTGTTGTTTTCTTTCACTGGAGTGCAAGAAAGGGTTAAGTTTATAAATGAGGCAGTGGTTTGAATGCTGACCCAGCCTCTTCAGGAGGAGCTGTGACAGCCTGACTTGTCTCAGCACTGCTTATCACGGGAAAATTTTTCTCAGGGCCTCTCTGACAGTAAAGTCTTTATTTCCAAGGAGATTGACAATAGGCTGAAAAAAGCAGTTTTTTCTTAAACTGATAGTTAATAGGAGGTCTTTGAATAATGAGGAAATACCATCAGCCAGGAGGAAACTAAATTGCATAAAGCAGCCATAAGGAGCTCTTCTCTGTCCGTCAGCAGCCTTTAGCTCCCAGTCACTGCAGAGCTCAAGAACATTTGTGTTATATTTGTGTTTAGGTCCTTTGTCCTTTTTAAAACCATCACATCCTGTCACACTGGTGTGAGCCACATGTGAAACAGTGCAGCAACTTGGCTGGGTTCTGGAGGCAGCTGGTTAATAAACACACTCAGTTCAGGAAAAAAGGTGTTACCTTCATTAATAATAGTCTTGGCTTTGCAGTAAATCTGAAATAATTAAGACAAATTAATCCCACCAGAATGTCTTAGTCTGAGCTCATTGTCTTCAGCACTATTAGAAAGATGCAGCACTGTAGGTGGTGTTTCTTAAACTAGATCAAATAAATCCCTGTGAAAAAGCCTGTTTTTTCCTCTACCAATTTACAGTGAGAAACTCAGTGAGTAATTCAAATGTCCACAGATCAGGTAAGATGAATCCTCTTCTCTGTGTCTGGAAGTAAACAGATCCAGACAAAATACAACCCCCTCTCATCAGGAGGTGGATTCTCCTCTAAAACCTGTGCCCTGCCAGTGTTCCCTTCCCCTCTTAATCCAGTCATAATGGTAAAGCAATTCCCTTTAATCTCTCACAGAAATGGCAAGCAGGTACAGCTTAGCATGTTGTTTCTTCTCATGCCTACAGTCATGCAGCCATTTCTCTGCTGGATCCAGCCATGTCTGGGTGTGTTGTGTTGAAACCTCCTACTTCATGGTATTTTAACATAAATGGGATAATATTTAGCCCTGGCTCCATAAAGTAATGTGGAAGGCATTTGGCAGTGTTCCTAAATTCTTGCTGTTTAAACATGAGGAAGCAGATCACTTCTGCATACCAGCACTAATTTATAGAAACTGAAGGCCATGAGGAATCCTTCCCTTTAAACTAAGCAGGCTCTGCAAGAGATTTTCTCCATTCCCAGTTACATGTGTGAGCCCAATCACCTTCATGCAGTGAACAAAGCCACCAACCTGTCAAATACAGCAGTTAAAAGTTGTTTAAAACATTCCCACTTCTTTCCTGAAGTCCTTCACGAAGGCTACTGAAGGTACACTCCTCTCTGCATTTCTCTATGCTAAGTGTTTTAAATTTTTCTAGGTAACTTTACAAAGTCTTGGGGTTTATTTTAACGCCTCTCAATTTTTCTTCCAGTCCAAAGAATACAACCTTAGTGTGTCTTGAGGCAGCAGGTGCATATTTGCAATGAGAGAGACTCGGCAGCAGAAAAAAAATGGCACAGGTGCCACTCTACCGCCTCTTTATGAGAACACCTGAACCCAATTCATTTTTAACAGGCCTATGGCATCCTACTTCCCCTCAACAGCAGGTTACTGTGTAATTAGAAGATTTGTGGTGACACTGTGTCAGCAGAGACACTAAGTTCCTGGAGAAACAGATTTAAACTTCTGGGAGAACTCTTCAAGCATCTGCATTAGTTTCTCTTCATCCTCTGGGGGACTGTGGGTGTATGCCAGCGGTAAGTGTGTAGGGACTGGTTGCCTGTCTGGAAGAAAAGAAAAAAAAACAACTCTTAGGGGTACATTTAGCTCTCTTCTAGCAGAAAGGAGGTTTTTCTGATGGGCTCACACATGTAACTGGGACATACTTCATGGTCTTGAAGCCAGGAAACTTACCTTCTAGGTACCTGTAAATAATGCTAGTTAAGCATATCTTCTAAACCAAAAATGAAACTAATTCAGTGTGTATTTCGGAACTAGAGTGATTTTTCTGTAGCACAACATGACCTGGACTGTGGAGCAAGCCCCCATTTGCAGCTAGGGACAGTATAGGAAAAAGAAGGCTTCCATGTGGGGTTATGCCTGCCACTAGTGCAACACCTGCAGGCAAAGAGCAACAGCTGGAGTTTGTTGCTGCAGGCAGAGGATGCTTTTGCACTTGAAACAACCTTTTTCCTTGCCTCCTGGATAATTTTTCCAGTACTGTACAAATCCCCAGCTGGGACTTGGTAGTTACGATTATTTTCAATCTTAAAATGCTTACTTTCATCCTTAGAAACAATGGTTAAATTCTAAATGCAAAGGAACTTGGGCTTATCGCTCAATCGCCATAAGTGACACATATCCAACCAAGTTTGCTCAGTTTGATGCTTTGCTTGGGTTTTCCAAATCTCATGCCCATCACTCTGCAAATACAGCTGTTACCAGCATCCACTCTAAGGGATTTTCCCCTCCAAAAACATGGTATCTAGAGCCTGGGAGCCTCATGACAATGCTGTCAGGTGTCTGTGGAACAACAGTCAGAGCACTGGTGCAGGCTGTTAAGTCTGTTTAGTGAGTCCAACTTCCATAGCAGCCAGCTGAGACAAAAAGAACAAGCTGTTGCAACCCTCGGCAGCAGATTTCCCTGAAAACCTCTCAGGCTTCCACTGGTCTTCCCAGGAGAGCAGAGATATTTGCTCTCTTAAGAGCAAATGTTTAACTGACTGCACACACCACATAACCTCTGCTCATGGAAAACTGAGGAGAGAGAAACACGCAGAGGAACATTCCCTTCTCCATCACTGATTATGAACTGCTTCCCACCTAGCCATAGAGCTTCCAGTTGCCTGTGCTAAAGTTTGGGAACAAGGTGTGAAAGCCAAGTTCAGTGTCGCAGAGAAGATGCTTCTAGTGTTTGGAAAGCAGGTCTCTGTTAAACACTTTTTATCTATTTTAGCAGATGCAGAGAATTCTGGTAGTACTAGTCATGTTCTCACTTCCCTTTATTTTTTTCTCAGGAAAAAAAGAAAAAAGCTGGCTTTGGTTTGTTCTCAGAAGGAACAGTAAAAGAGAATGCAGAAAATGGAGGGAAACTGTGACTGATTTGGAATGGCTGCCTAGGACCAGAAGCGTGGGGTGTGTGGTAAAGTGCTCCTGCACGCTGAACCCTTTACTGAAAGGGACTGAAGAGTGCCCATGCTAAGCTGTGGCTTCCAAAAGGCAGTAGGAGCGAGAAATAACTGACTTCACCACTACTTGATACGCACAGGACACAGACTCAAAACTCCTCTTGCAGCTTTAAGAGCAGTTATGCCAGGACCAAAGCTGTCAAAAGTCAATAGCTTTAGCTAAAGAGCGAGGGCCTGTTCCCTGTTTACCAAAGCTGGGGGCAGACAAAGGCCAAAGGCAAGAGCCCGGTGGAATTATGAAAGAAACAGAAAGAACAACTGAGCAGAAGCATTAGGACCAGAAGAAGGTGATCAGAAAAAGGCAAAGTCTGGTTCTGCAAAGAAGGCTGACCAGCTGGGATGTGGGGTTTCCATACGCACCACATGCTGACATGAAAAATTTCCATTTAAGTATCTGCCAGCCAACCCTGTGTGAGACTGTCTGTGGGACAGAAGGGACAAAGTCAACCCAAACGTGGTAAAGTCTGAGCTTCCTGCATTCTCCATATAGAAATTCAGTGAATCAGGATGTGAGTGCCACATCCAACAGAAGTCCTGAGCTTCTGTAAGCAATTACCCTGAGCTTTCTCCTCCTGGACTGACCTGCATCACCACTGAGGCATCCCTGCTTCCAGATGCTCCTACAAAGATGTCTGTCATTCGCCTGGGAGAAAAGAAAGGCTCTGCCCTACTTTTCCATTCCCTAAGCTCACAGTGCCAAAAATGCCACTGTGCTCAAGTGTCTGCCCGTTGTTAGAGAAAGGGAATTGGCAGTTTTAGCTAGCATGGAACAGTAGGGAGAAGAACCTGTCAAAGCAAAGCCAACTCCCAGTGCTCTGTAAGAAAGATGCTCATTTCCTAGCATCATAAAAGATGCTGTTTGACTGCTGTGATTCACCTTCCCTTGGCACAGTCCTACATGCAGCCAGTTTCATTACAAAAATCCCCAACCCTCCCTACAGAAATGCTTAGAAGTCTCTATCAGCTACTTTAGAGGACAAAAGCAGGAATGCAATGATTTAACACGATGTTCACTCAAACCTTTAGACTTTGAAAAATGCTTTATCCTTTGGACAAGCTGCCTGGTGCAGCCTTCATCCCCTTCCAGGCCAGACGGGGATCCTAAGCTCAGGCAGGCTGGGGATCTCCAGTCTATGCCCTATGAGACATTGCTTCCTTACCTTGGAAGAACAAGCCGCTGGGCAGCTTTGTTGCTTCAGCTGACACTGCCAACCACAGGACAGTGTCAGCTCCCTGGGCCTCCGTGCGCAGAGAGTTCTTCATCCTCTTGTAGAAATCGGGCATGGATGACCTCACGGCTGGAAAGGATAACAATGGAATGGTGGCCTGCCATGCAAGGCTTTTTTGATACAAAAACAAAAAAAAAGAACAGCTTCAAATTGCCATTTTGTGTGTACAAAGGAGAGAAGGTATCTCTGGAGCTTATGGAAGAAAATGAGTATTTCCCCCAGTCTGGGAGTAGGATGGCTTGTGGGAGAATAGCACTAAGCTGCCAGACAATCCACCACTTGTTTGTTTGGGTCAAATTACAGGGACAAAACTGACAACAGGATCTGTAAGAGCTTCTCGTGCCAGTTCCATTCTAAACTGTAAAGATGACAAACACGGGGGAAACACAAATTCCAAAAACCAGGTATTTAATGGGATTTTTAGCTCCTATTTTCTCACCAGTTTCAGGAAACCAGTTGCAGCACTGTATTTAAAAACTGCACACTTCCTGTCTAAACTCTGGTTTCATTTAGTTTTGTCCAATATGTGATGACTGTAGGCCCATCCACTCTAGGTGTTTATTTTTGGGGGTTGGAGAGTCTTTGAACTTTTAGGTGGGATAACTTCACGGTTCATTAGGCTTGAAATCCACAAAGGAAGTGCAAAAATAAATGTATTTTAAAGAAAAAGGAATACCAGGATATTTAGTTGGAAAGGGCTATTTTCAAGCATAAAGTGGACAGGGTAAATGCTTCTGTTGTCAGAAGCAAATGTTGGAAACTGCATCCCTATAAAAGACCTAGCGATGGAACTGCTATTCTGCGTCCCAAGCTTGGGCACTAGAGGCTGGAAACACTGGGGAATGCAACATGCATACTGCATGACTGATGCTGGCCCACCTGCTGAGGCACAGTCACTGAAGAACAGCTGCAGCTCAGACAAAGGGCTGAATGGCCAAAGTGCTTCTCAACAGTAGTAAACGTTTAGAGGAAGAGTACAGGATCAGGGCTTGCACAGTGGTGCACTCTCCTACATGCCCTCACAAATTCCCAATGTCTGCATGCTGGCACTTACAGAGGCAGAAGCTCTGTGCATTTAACAGTTCCACTACAAATATAACTTACAGGTTACCTTAAAGAACTATGTCTCTTCTGTGCATTTGTGCAGGGCTGGAAGCATTCACTGCCCATTATTATTCTCTAGATATACACAGCTAGCAGACACTGTGCAGATTAGAGCCACCAAGGGGATATAAAACTACTTCAAGCAGCAGTTTGGAGAAAAGAAATTACTGCACCTGTTGGAAAAATACACTAGGAAGTTTCATTTCTCTTTGCTTTTAGACTAATCCTGAAAAGAAAAAAATATTGTCAGAGTGTGAGGCAGATATTACCTGGAGTGTCTGCCCAGCCGGGGTGCATTACGGAGAAATGGATGTTTCTGTGAGCCTTTGCCCACTGTTCCGTCAGCACAACTTGCTGTCTCTAGGATAGAGCAGTAAGAGCCACACTATTACCAAGTCCAACAGCCTGTCCACCAAATTAGTTCCCAGGGAAATAAACCACATCAAATATGCTGTAAATACCAGAGCATTTATGTACAGCAGAAATATACCCTTGCTCATCCTGACTGGATTTATTGGACAATTTCATCAGAGACTTCCAGAGTCGTTGCCATTCATACCCTGGCCACAAGTTTACTTTTAAAGCAGCTGCAGTGCTTTTACTGACCACGTCTACTTGCTGCAGACTGCGGGCAAGAACTAAGCAGGCAGACAGGGTTCATCAACTAAAGACAGTGCTCCCCCTTGGGACTTCTCTCATATCAAATGGAAGTCTAGCCATGCTCTCCTCCATGCAAGATGTATGCACCCCTAAGGGCATGCCATCACACTCCTGAAGATTATTGCCTGTGCATCTCCATATGGGTTGGATGCAATGGGAAAGCAACAGTGAACAACAGGCTTTTTGCAAAGCAGATGGTGTGAGCTGCCTAGCAAAGAAGAGCTGGGCTTTGTTTTCAATCCCATGGACCATACCTTGTTCTGTGCATACACCATAGTTCCATCAAATGGCCCATTTCCCGACTGCAAGTCAGATAGGTTTAATTTTTGAACTAGCATGCCCCCAGAAGAGACAGTTACCTGTAATGAAATGAACAAAAAACAAATGAATGGAAAGCAAATGAATGAAAAGCAAAACCAAGAACTCCCCACAGATGCACTCATGCATGCAATGTAGTCTTCAGGCCATAGCTGGAAGTCCCTAAGGAGCAGGATTCCTCTGTGTACTCTTTGCATTATGCTTATGCTCATGAGTGAAGCATACCCAGAGATGAGGTGGAAGATATGTAAGTTTTTTTTAAGAAGTGATTTTCATTCAAAGTGATTTTGATTCATTTCAGGAATTTTGTGCTTCTTCCTTTTGAAAAGTAATGGAGAGAAAGAAAATAGCAGAATAGCACTATTTGCAGTTTGTATGTTTAGCATTTACAGAAGCTAATTAGAAGCCATGCAAAACTTGGGAAATTTCATTTCAAAAAATGTACCTGCTGTCTTATTTTACACCAAGACCTGTAAAGTTCTTTTAAGCCTGTACTCCTGTTGTAGGTACTTTGCACTCTGCTGCAGGAGCTAACTTGCCCTCGGGCAACTAAGAGGGTAAGTTCCCAGATGAAGTGTTTTACTCTGATTTCCAATGAAGGGCTGAGAGCAGCAGACAGGAGCTTTGCCTTAGAGGAGGAGGTTGTTGTTAGCAAAATCCAAGAGGATTCTAGAGATCCTTACAGCATTTTAGGTAATCCTGCATTGCTAACACAGTCAAGAGAATTGCTGTCACAAACCTGATGGTAAGAATAGTAAAACACCCCTTTTAAACAGCATCACAGACTCACCACTCTGGCATCAGCTGCTTTTTCCAGGAGGGGCAGCAGGGCAGTTGTCATGATGTAAGTACCTAAAAGACAGGCATTAACATTAACTTTCCCTTTTTAAAAAAGCTTTCTTCTCTCTCCACCCTCTATAGCAACCCAAAATCCAAAGTCTCATTATCTCTGAAACCTGATCTGAATTTGACAATGACTTTTTGTTGCTGCTTCACCTGCAATGTGCCAGCTCAACTTGTAGTGGTTCACACTGCCACATACTTAGCAACAGGCATAGGTTATTTCACAGATTTTTATGTTTGTTGTACAGATAGAGAAAAGAAGGACACTACATTCAGCCATGAATCTGGGAATTCCTTGGGTGGGAAGGTGATGCCCGTGAAGAAACAGGGAATGCATTTCCCTCCAAGTGTGGCACATACACAGATCTAAGCCAGGTCATAAACAAGAGAAGGAAACCGTGCTTCATACTCGCAGGTCTTACGGCACTGCATATGCACTTAAGACTTGTCCATTTGTGCCTTCTCACTACGAAATCACTCAGAGTACACTGACATTTTGATTTGTGTTGCACACAAAACCCACCTCTTAAATCCCCAGCATGACCATTACGAAGATAATGAATCCTTGGGGGAAGAAGTATTAATGTTGCCTGCCCAAGGCTGAGCTAAGATTACTTGGGGAAACTTAATTGTGTCCTTCCCTGCTTTAATCGTGTTCGTTTAGCAAGGATTTGTACACATCACACAAACATATTCCATTACAGCAGTTACCATGACCAGCAAAGTTTGTTATTCCAAACACTGTTCAACTGTCAGTGTGTTTGATTCAGACACACAGACACGCCTAGTGATGTTTCACCCGAGTGCAACAGAGATTTTTTTTTTGTTTAAAATGTATTTTTTAAAAATTCGATTTAATTCAAAATGAGTCTAGCCCCGTTTAGTCTAGTGTTTCTGCATCTACTTCCCTCTCATGTCTTCATAAATGGCTCTAGTTCAACAAGTCTATCAGTGATAAATGCATTTTTTCCCTTGAGCTACTGAGCCCATGTTTTTCACTAGGCATGAAGACTTCAGCATGTCTATATAACCCCTCTTCCACACAGGCAATGAGATCACCCAGTTAAAATACAGCATGTTTAGAAATATGGTACCAAAATCAAATGTGTTACATGCTTGGTGAACAAACTGTTCGGTTCCCCTGTCAGCTACAGAAGTCTTCACTTTCTCTACATAATCAGAAGTATATCCATACACACACAATATAGTTTAAACCCTGGAAAATCAAACAAAGCAAATGCATAGCAGATGAGTAAATGCAGCCTGTCTCCAGCAGAAAAAGTGAGCAAAGGCAGTTGACAGTGAATAACGAGAGCCCGGCTGTGTCCCCTGGTAGTGGCGGGGAGACTGAGCGATGACATCATCGGTACAAGAACTCCTGCTGACTGTCAGGGGAGACTGCCGCGATGTGGGAAAAAATAATCCAAAAATAATCACTTCAGTACAAGCTGAGAGCCTGGTTTAAACGTTGTTTGGCTGTGGATTCTTCAAAATGCAAAGCAACATCATGTCTTGGTTAAATAAGCTGCATCTCCTAAAGGCAGAGCTGCAATGCACCAGCTCTGACGATTCTCCATTTTACTGTCCTGCAGATTAATTTACACTTTTAAGGGGCTTCACGTTGATTTGTTAATTCTAAAGAGCTGTGAAGATGAATGCACTAATGTTGCCTCATTAACAACTCAGTTTTGTTTTGTTTTCCAGCCGGATAAGAGAAATGTTCAATGCCAAAAATCCTGCTTAGAGCAACTACAGCTTGTCAGAAGTTTATGTGCTTACTTAGAACCACAAACTAACTGCAAAGCCCACATCTCCTCTCTTCCTCAAGTTTATTAAGAATTCAGTAAATCCCACAAAGCCAGATCATTTAATCTTTTTGCCCTGCAAAACCACTTGCTCATCTGCTTTGAGACAGAGCACAAACAGAGCAGTTTTGATCACAGCTTCCTATGGTAAGCAATAGTATCTGAAAACACATACAGACACGGTGCATCAGGCAGTAAGGCTGGGACATTTAATTCCTCCCACAGCTAAATATTTCACCAACTACTGTCCCCATTTTAAGTGTTTAAACACCAACTCCTCATTCCTTTGACAAAAATACTTGGATATTACACGTTCTTATTTGCCTGGGCTGGTCTGTCAGGCAAAACAGCCTGGAAAAGAAATTTAGAACGGTAATAGTAGAACAGATATACTTTATTAACAAGGTTTATTGGTGGTTAGAATACATCATCATCAACTGAAACCTCCCCATTTTTATCAGTGCAAAAGCTGGCCCGTAGTTTGATGGTGACATTCAAACAGCTTGGGAGAATGGCTCAGTGTGGTCACTGCAGGGCCTGGCACAGCAGGTACCTTGTCCAGCACAGCTGTATTGCAGCAGGCACTAACACAGAAATTAATTTCTGAGTAAAAGGGGAAGCAAGAAAAAAAGGCATTGCCTGCCACAGTCCTTATAAAAAAAAAAAGAAGGAAATTTTTCTTGTTAAAAAAAAAACTTTGCAAGGAAAACCAAGACTGAAGAAACTACATTCATCTCTGCCCCCACTTAAGGAAAACAAGGCAACATCCAAATTGTATATCCTTTTGCCAATACTTGATTATTAATACCGATGTACTGGATATCAGCCTTTACAAAATAAGCACTTGAGCATTCTAACACATTTACTTGACACAAAAAACATTTTTGTCTGTTAAAGGAGAAACTTCCTCCCACAGAGCTTAGTTTAAAAAGGTAAAACATACCAATTGTGATTAATGCTTAATTATCACTGTTCAAACTGTACAGATTTTTTGAGGTTTCTTTTTTTATTTACTAGTTTAAACACAAAAGTACATGAAAGGCAAAGTTCAACAGTGCTGTGCCTTGCACTGAAAGCAGTAAGTATTGGGTATCTGCTGCACATACAGCTGGTACTACCTTCATTTAGAACTGTGCGACAGGGGCCAGATTTGTGCATCACCATTTCCTGTCACTGGAAGGTACAGTGTCCACATGGCCTGAAAGCTTGTCTCCCACTGGTGTAACGGGGAAAAAAACCACCAGTGAAATAGAAGGTATACAACATTTCCCTTTGAAGAGAAGTATTTGCTGTGACACAAAGGAGTCCAGCAAGATGAATTTGGGAGTTTGCTCAGAAGCAGCAGGAATGCAGAAGGTGAGCCCACTCTATCACACCCATATAAAGGATTTCATGTTGCTCTCACTGAACTCTGCCAAGGTGAAGAGTTGACTTGCAAAACCTACTGGACAAGCTACAGCCCTGTTTTGTGTAATGAGGTTTGACACAGTACTGGCTGGCCATGTTTTCGCTAGTTAAAAAGGCTCCTGATAGATGTACAATTTATTTTAAAGATAAACAGTCTCAACATTAGCTTTCTTTGGAAAAACTTCTGTAGGCTTTATATCTTGAAGGTGATCTCACATAATACGAAATCACGTATAATACAGAGTAATTAAAACTTTTATAGAGAGCAACTCCACCATTACACACCATTAAACCAACTGTATCATATGGTAAAGTAGACAGGGTGAGTTGCCAATCTATGCATTAAATACAATCATTCCAGTGAAAGTAATGAACACGGCATTTAATTAGAACACACTTTGTCCATGCACACTCCCTCCCAAGTGTGGATCACATTAATATTTAAATTTCATGTTTACTTGACAAATATAAAAACAAAACCCACCAAAAATATTGAATCACTATGCATTCCCTTATGGCCTGTTTGGTAATTGCTCCACTTGCTCTGAGATCTCCTCAATTTAGTCAAGTAATCTGATATTGTGCTCTAACTAACAATTCCAATTTTTGACTCCATATAGTGCTCTCCTTTGTCAACCTGGATAAGCACTAATTTAGTGGTTTCACAATCACAGAGTGAAAATTAATGACATAAGTGCAGAAAAAAAGGCACCGTTATGGAGATAAACATTTGATTCATACAGTAAGTTGTTTATTAAAAAAAACAGCCCAAAAACTACAAAAATCAGCCTGTCTGCCTCACAAACTCCTAAATAAAGTTATGCTACCTTTCCCATGACATGATGCAGAAGCTGACGGGACTCTATGGAAGACATTATTAGGTCTTGTGGAAAGGTAGCTCTGTACATTCTTGCAAGTTATTCCACTGTGGGTCTCATGACATGAACAAAAGGAAAGTCATCCTAGTGCAAGGACAGCAGCATTAGGCACTGGTCTTTCCCATAGAACACTGCAAGTCTTTCGGTACTAAAACATGAAACTAAGGAAAACACAGGACAGCCCTAACAGAAAATATAAACACACACTGTGCATGCAGATTTCCACACCACTGGTGGTGTAGATCAGTCTGCCAGAACCTGGAAGATTCCTTAGGATTCACATATTTCAGATTGAAAATCAACAGGATATCACATAAAATAAAATTACACAAACACATACTCTGGTTTGCCTTAAGATTCAATGTGACCCTAAAATCTGTTCCTTATAAATCAATTTTGAAGAAAATAATGGTTTCAGCAGAAGTAACATTGTAAAGCCACTACCTGCTTATAACATCAAAGTAATTGATGATACAATTACTGTGGACCCAAGTGTCTTGGTGGATTCCAGAGTGTTTTTCGCTTGATGTTCTATGTGGCAATTAGTGCCACATTGCTGGTGAGGTTTTTACCCTGCTAACATTCAGATAAGGGCAGGCAGCCAGCACCATACTCTGAAGTTTTTCATCTGCCTGAGCTTTGCAGTATTATTAGGAACAGTGTTATTTCAACTGTGAAAAAAGTGGGAACAAAAAAAAAAAAAAAAAAACAAACCAAAAAACAAAACACCACCCTTTTATTTTACAGATTTCAATGGCTCATTCATCTGGTAGAAATCAGTTACACTGGCTTGCTTTTCTTGAGTCCAAGTAAAAACAAACCACAGAAACAAACAAACAAAACCACCCAACAAACAAAGTGACATTCTTCCTTGGCCTGCTTATCTTTTCAAGCCTAGAGTTTATGCAGTTCCCAGTAAGAGACATTCCTGAGTCTCTTTTCCTGAGTAAGAGATCAGGAATGAAGATTTTAGTGCGCTGTCTCTGGGGCCCAATTCCACTGCACTAGCAATAACTGAGAGTGTATGGGAAGAGTTAATGAACATGAAACACAAAACAAAGGTTTACATTTCCCTCAAACAACAAAGCTCGTCTCAATAAGGGTTCTTCTGTCTCCTGGGAACTAGGCTTCAGTACAGTTACTACATGTGCAATTATATTTAACTTTATCCTTTCATATACCACCTCTCATCCAAAAGTCTCAAAGCTCTTTAGCAAGAAAACTGGAACCACAGCCTCCTTTTCACAGATGAGGTTGTCCTGCCAAAGATCAGGCACTGAACTTATGGCAGACTGACAGCCGATATTCAAGTTTTTAGACTTCGAAGTAATTCAGAACACACCAGGCTACACTGGCTTCTGTGACACACCAGTCAGATACAGGCCACATGTAGGGAAGACACTGACAAACATCCATCCAGGTTAGGCAGTTCGCCATGGATGGGCTATAGTATTTCTATGACAGATAAACATCTTAGTTCCTCTGGCTCTAACCCTTCTGCACAGAGAGCAGAAGTATATGTCTATATATTACTAAAACATGAGAGCACATTACACTGAGGAAAAGATGCATACTGGGAGCATCACTTATTTATCTCTCAGTGTGTTTTAGCATCCCCTTGGCTGGTAAGTTGCAATAAAAAAGTAACATATATGCCATTTTTCCATGTCAAGCAGGAAGATATGTTGAGTAAAGTAAAGTGAGGCAGTCAATAAAACAGACGAAAAAGGATTGTTTCAGCCAAATGTCAGGTGCTTCAGTAAGAACATGCTGCTTTTGCCTCCACTTGCTTATCAATGCTGAAGTTTTTTTCCAAAATGACTGAATACCACCACCTTTAATAGTCTTTGCTGGGAGTTATACTAAAACAAGTAAAATAAAATTAAATTAAAAAATTTTTGACTCAGAAGTCTGCAAGTCTCATCAGAGGAAATGACTGCTTGTTGCTCCCCAGCTCCTGGGTACATCTCTGAGTACATGGTCAGCCCACAGGAAGAAATATAAGGGCAACATCACACAAACTAGAGGACAGAGAAAAAAAATCTGCACATCAGGATTGGCAGGTGCCCAGGAAACCTGCCCACATTACCCCCAAGCGAGTCACCACTTTTTCTGAAACACACTCAAAGTGTGTTTCAATCAGCAAAGTGCTATTTCAGACTTGTGCCTGGCCAGGGCTCCCACATTACAGTTTAAGTGGTCCACAGCTATTCTGCTCTCTACATTCACTGAGCTCCAGCAATCAGACAACAATTCCTGAGGCTCTAGCAGGGAAAAAAGGCAAAGTGTTTCATTTGACAGCAACAACAGAACCACAACAAGCCATACAGCGTTTGTGCCTCAGACTCATTTTAAGGATGCTACAGGCATTTCATAGTTTGAACTTGAATATTAAACAAACCATACAAAGCCTTAACTGTCAACCTGCATTTTACATTTTCATGAACTTCATCCACCTGCATATTCTGACAGCACCAGAGAGGACTATGCACCTCTTATTTCAGCTGCTACCCTCAATTAGCCAGTCAGCTGTGTTTCACATTAAGAGAATTTTACTTTCTATTCTAACCAGTGTTATTTTTGTACATATTCATATGAGAGGACTTATGCAGTCATTTCTGTCCCATGTATGTCCAAGAAAAGATCAGGACATAAAGTATGTTTCACAAGTTAGATCATCAAATAGAACTGAACACTGACATCCATTATGCTCAAAAATGGACTAACAGATCAGTCACGAGGAAAATATTCCTAGACTAGATTTAAAAGCTCCACAGCATTTCAGACACCTAAATGAGCAACTTTACAGCTTTTATAAATGTTAATCAGATATCAGATACAGAATTCAAAAACTGTGTCATGCATTTAAAGCACGTTATATTTCAGTCTTGCATTCTTAGATAGTTACAACCTACACATTCCTTTACTAGACCAGAGCTAAGATCTGTGGTAGGTAAAAAATAGTGAAAGAAACATGGAAGGAACACCCAACATGTAAAGATCTGTGAAAGATATTGGTATTATTCTATCTTGTCAGTCAAGCGAGGGACGACTCCACGTTTTCCAAACAAGGGCCTTGAGCCCATGTCACCCTTCAGGCTTTAGCATTACTGGAGCAGAGAGGGGAATTCAATTTGTTCTTTCAGACCACATTCCAGTTTACAGCCAACTTATATACCACCCATATCTAATTTAGCCAGGCTTCCTCTGGGAACCTACAACCACAGATAGTTACTGAAACAGAAATAACTTCTCCCAAGTAAAACACACCCAAAGGCACCTAGTACTTAGGGAAATAACACAACATCTACTCTGACAGGTGTTTCTCCACACAGCTTTCTCCTACTATAACTCCAGACGTTATGATTTATTACCCTATTCCTGACTTTGAAGAAAAAAACCTGTCTTTTGTAGCCTTGGTCCTTCATGTGTGTCCAGCCTGCAAGCACAGAAGCTTCCTGTTGCACTGCCAGCTTCTTCCAGCTCAAGCAAGTCCCACTCTGTTCTAAAAGATTCAAAATTTAATCCTTACTTTTGTCTAGAGAGAAGCAGTCTAAGCAAACAACCCAGTCCTTGCCTGAACTCTGAAGAAGTCGGACAACAGAGGATGATTTACCTCCTTAAACTTCTTATACAATCATGCAGCAAGTGATACATGAATGAATAAAGGAGATCTATAAGTAACATCCACAAAAGATAATACAGGCATTTTCCTAGTTCGCTACAACCATAATTCAGCTTCCTCTGTGCAGCTGTATACCTCTAGTAAGGCTGATTTACAGCTGGAAAAGCAGAATTTGCTGCTTCTACTTGTGAGATAAAATATAATTCAAGTGATGCACTAGTACAGTTCCTTAGCACTTAATATCCTCAATGTCTAAAAACTAAACCGAAACATCCAGACTGTTGTGTTTGTTTTATTCTGCTTCTCTCTGGAAGAACTGTACCTTTGCACTTTGCTGGGTTTTTGTCTGAAAGGCCACAAGAGGATTAAAACTAATTTAAGGTGAATAGATTCCTCAAGGTAGAAGTTCTTGTATTTGTGCAGCCAAGGGAAATTTGATGGCAAAATAAAACTCTTTTTGAATTTTTTGACCATGAGAAACAGAAGAATGTTAGCAGAAGATTAGTCTGAAGCAAATGATCTGTGCCTTTATACTTGATTTAAGTGCCAGTTTAATATGTTCAGACTTGCAGAAAAAATGAGCTGTATGCACAATAACAGTGAAGCACAAGATATTTATACTAAAATGTTAGTTTTCAAACAAATAGGATTTAAGGAATCAACACAGGAAAAAGGCTAAGAATAAAAACCAACAATGGCTTCCAGGTTATGCTAGTTCTATAATGTTTTATCTTTATAGACTAGATTTTCCCCTTCCTCATTACAGATACTGATGAACAGGAGGAAAACACAGAAACAAAGCACCACAGTTTTTCCTTAATGTGTCACTTTTGAATATAATAAAGACAGTCTCTTGAGAAATCCACCTACCCTGCATGAAGGCAGAGGGAGAAGAGTGTCAGGACTGTTGGGTGGATGCGAGCACCACATGCCTCTTTGTAAGAGGTGCAGCTTTCAGCCTTACAGGTACCAGCAACGTCAGACAGCTCTTCTCTCTGCTGGCTGGCTGTTTGCTCACATCTTTTCCACAGCTTCTGTGGGGGAACCTTCCACTTTGCTTGCCATTTTCTCTGCCCTTCCACGTCTCCACTCTCCCTCTTGACTTGCTTCCCATCATTTGTCCCTCTTACACCACTACCACAGTTCACACATAACGCCCTTTTCATGTGGAGCGCCCAAGACTTGCCCACTACTGCTCAATCCCTCGGCTAGAGATTGCATCTGTTTGAGAGCGTCCAGGGCACTGTATACAGCACAGGCTTCCTACACAGCGCCTCTGTCACACACCAAGCAGGGCTGTGCAAGCTCCCTCAAACATCTGAATGTCTCTTAAAACATCTGGACTCCAAGCTCCATCCAAACCCCAGAAACACAATTATTTTAAAGAACATCATTAGCAGCAATGCTTGGAACAAAGTTCCCTAGCAAATTTCAGAATCAACCTGCAATTGTCCATTTCTGCTATGATAAATAAAGGTGCTGATACCAGAACAATTGAAAAAAACAGAGAAATTAAAAAATGAGACTCCAAACAAGCTGCAATATTTCTTCTTTTCCTTCCTGGCTCCTTCCCTGGCACAACAATGCTATGATCCCTCTTTGAGCAGGAATACGCACCTCACAAACCCAGCTATAAAAACACACTTCTGTAAGAAAAATAAGTATGTTCCAGAACTAAATCTTCAAAACTCACCCAAAGTGTTTGTTGCAAAGTTTTTTTCAAGCCCATCTTCAGTTAACTCTCTGTTATTCACCATACATCCCGCATTGTTGATCTGTAAAACAACTCCTTTAAACAAAAACAATCTATGCAAATATCTACAAGAAAATCCACACATATGAGCAGTCCATGTTAATTTGCTGTTTTCTGACACTGCAACACAGGGCTACACACTGTAGCTTTTATTTGTTCAATAAAACATGCTTGCAAGCTGTGTGCAGCTAGCATAGTCTCTGACACATTTCTTTCTCTGCCTTACCTTCCAGAAGGAGCTCGGGCTTTTTTCCCCACCTCAAAAAAGAAGATCTGCCCCTTCGCACCTTCCTGCATGCTCACTGCCACTCCTCAGAAGTTACTTCCCCATTTTTATCAGACATTCCTCATCTAGTAAGCAGCAAAGGAACTGCTCCAAGTGCCTCAGCTGTAATACAGCCCCCTGAGCAAATTTTCACTGCTAAATAAAGGGGAAACTGTACTGAGCCCCTTGCCAACCATGATGATTAGCTGTTTCCTCTCTCCCTGGCTCTGTTTTAGTCTTTGGACTTTTTGCAAAAGTTTAGTCTTTCAGAAGGTCTAGTTTTAAGAGGGGCAACGTTATTATTATTAGTAATGAAACTCAAAGAGAAAATGTATGGTGTCTCCAAAGATGCAGCTATAAAATTACTGCTTTTCTCTCTTTTTGTAGCACATCTGTGTGAACTGAGAAGGGACAAGAGCAAGCAAACCATGGAGACGCCTGAAAAAAAAACACTTAGAGAAAATTAAGGGGAGAATTGTGGGCCAAACTGTGCAGTCTACATGACCTGCCAAAAAAATTTTAGGCTACACACTCCCAAGACAGACACACATGATTTAAGCACACAAACTTACCAATACATTTAATTTATGCTCATTTTGGAATTTTTCAGCAAACTTCCATATTTCCTTGGGATTAGATATATCCACAATATGCAAGAAGACATTCTAAAGGAAAAGAAACTAAGTCACAATCAATAGGGAAAGTGAAGAGAGACCCTGTTTAGGCCTGTCTAGGTGAAAAGGTATTTAAGCAGTATGAAAAAAATATTGTCTCCAGAACACAACTAATACAGGTTAAAAGGCACAACTGCAAAATTTAACGCTAGTCCTTAAAACATGCTTAGTCATTGCTTCAGCTGCTTCTGAGACACAGATTTTTAATGGCAAAGTTATTAAGAGAAAGTCCTACTTAGACAAATATATGTGACAGACAGTCAGGCATAGCAGAGAACTAGAAAAATATTGCAAAGCTTGCAAAATTTCAGTTTAAACAACTTAGCAGCTTTCTCTTTGGCTGAACTTCCCATGCAAATGTTCAAGGTCACAGCATTAGAGAATAATCTAGGTTGGAAGAGATCTCTGGAGGCTGCTTGGCAAACATGGAGATTCAGCAGCCTGTCTGAGCCCCCTGCTCTGAGCCTCCAGCGTTTGATCACCCTCATGGTGAAAACATTTTTCCTACTATCTACTCAGAATTTTGTCAGCTGCCTCTTGTCCTCCCACTGCAGACCTCCTACCCATGTGCTCCTACCCAAGCCCTTCCCTTCCACTGTATGGATTTAGGAGACCGCTACTTGCCCTTGACTCTCTGTAAACACTCATGATGAACTCCAGGTCACCCCTCACAATGTCATGGGTACCCATGTGATTGGGAAACAAGAGGTATTAGTCCAAGGTCCAGACTGCCTCAGCAGACTCTCTGCAATACCTTACATCTGAGTCCCCAGCAAGTGACAAACTTCTCAAGTCATCAAGCCAAGACTGCAGATGGGTGCCTCCATCCCCCACAGGAAGGAGTCTTCAGCCATCATCACCCACAGCTTCCTCCCACTGTCAACAACTGTTCAGGATCATCTGTCTTCAACACCTCCCCTGACAGAGCTTGCTCTTCCTCATCTGTTACCATGGCACTACACCTATCCTATAAATGCACATCTGCAAGCAGAGAAGGAGCTGCCTCCTGTTGCCAGCATTCACAAGCTTCCATTCCTCCCCATCTTAGGAGTCTCTATCCACTGCTTACTCAAATGCAGCTTCCAGCCGTCCCTCCTTCCATGCAATGTGTTCTGCTACTCTCTGTAGAGACCCTGTCAATCTCCTGTTTCTATTCCCTATGGTTCTGCAGCCTGCTCATCTCCTGCTGTCGCTTCACCCGGCGGCTCAGCACCCTGAGGAGAGCAGAACCCAACAGATGAAGCCACCATCATTCACTGTCCCAGGCTCAGGGAAAAGTACCAGTCACTCCCTGCAACCCAACATCTACCACATCATCCCTCTGGAGCTCTGTCTGGGCCAGTCTCCCATGTGCCAGGCACACTTGCTGCAGCCAGGGTGGGAGAGAGTGCTTTCAGGAGCATTACTGCACCCACTCCAGCTGTCTCAGGGTGCTGGGTGCCTTCTGCATCCCCTGCCATGCTAACTGCTGCATCCTTGTCAGTCACTCCATGTCACTGCACTTTCGAAACGTTTCGCAACACTATGGCCAGCAATGTGGATGCAATAGAATTAAGAAAAAAAAAAAAAGGCTTGACATAGAGCAAAGTTATCATTTTCTAAACCACTAAAGCTAGAAACAATTCCTTCCTCCAAAACATCAAAAACCTTTTGCTGTTTGCTACAGACAATTCTTCTGCTTTGTGCAGAGTTGTGTTCTACATAGTACAAGCACAGTGGCATTTATCAGCATACAAAAGCACGTCAACTCCTACTCTTCTCCTAGATAGCACTTAGTCTCAAAGACACACCACAGACAGTCTTATGACGTATGCCAGGAAAAGGCAGTTTTAAAATAATTATGCAGAGGATGTGTTCTCTTGCAAAACAACAAATAATCATTAAAGGGCCTCCTCTCTTTCCAAGTTGTTTCTTTAAATACTCATTATACAAGCAAATGAGATAAGTGAAGAAGCTGAAGAAATGATATGGCATTACTCCCTGCCTGTAATTCTGCTTCCCTGAAGATAAAAAGCACATGACTTTCTCTCTAGCCATTTGATTTCAGCTCCTTAGTCGAGTTTGGGTCAGAATTTTCTCATTGTAATAACATGGTCTAGGATGACCCTGCTTGATCCAGGATATTGGACCAGATGATCCACTGTGGTCCCTTCCAACCATACCCACTCTGTGAATCATTTCTGCCCAGAAACTTAACACTGGTCTACTGGTTCAATGTGGATACTTCTTTAAAAGTTTTCTGCTTTTAAAGTTAATACCATTATCTACTGGTACAGAGAAGTAAAGTTTTTTGGGCAGATGTTCAATACTACATGGGATTTCAGAGACTGAAAAAGATCTAAATCAACGCTTATCTGCTGAAGACTGTCACACTGACTCAGGAAAAGGATACTCAGGCCTGTTCCCTATAGAAGTCCTCGATGGTAGCAAAGCCATTTTCAAAGTGAAACTTAATCTCCATGACTAGATCTATTTTAAAAGATTAGGAGAACTTTCCACTTCCCAGATCTAGGGGCAGGTGACTGCCAAATAACTCCATTTCAGCACTGCACTCCAGCATGCACTGCGGAAGATGGAAAAAATCTTCGGTGTATACTATAACAGGATCTCCATCCAAATCATCCGGAAGAGCAAGTTCAGCTTGGATACAGCTTGTCAAGCTGCAGATAAAGCATTTTATTATCTCTCTGGATTGCTTCTGAATGAGCACTTATAAAGAAGGATGTTCTTGTGGACTCCTTATTAAAATGCTCTTCCCAGTGCAGTCACGTGTCCCACAGGGCCTCTTGTACAGCTCATCCAGCACTTCACAGAGGGCTGCTCTCTGCACAAGCACCCTGTCCCCAGAGTCGCGAATAAGTTACGCAGGGCCCTTGCACTCTCTCATGACTACAGAAACTATGGGTTCGCAGCCTACCAAAAAGTGGGAATGCAGTAATTATGCTGCCTTTAGAGGAAGAATATTATTTGCCTCAAGTTTTTTTCACCAGGTGACAGAAAACAGAACATGAAGGAACTTTCAGAGGTCAAACTCACCTCTCTTCCCAGGCTGTCTGACAGCAGTTAGAGAAGGAGGTAACACAGATAATCAGCAGTCTTACTATAGCCATGGGATTCCACAGCTATAGACAGCTGGAAAGTATTTATTTCTACATAAGGACTGATCTAATTCACCTCCATTAAAGAACTTAAGAGTAATGCTGGTTGTGTTACAGTAGGGAGCTGAAATCAAAGAGCAGAAATTTAGTCAATATGACATCTCTAACCATAAAAAAGTCTTCAGAATTTTTGATCCACATTATAAACTATTACTGGAATCAAAATACTGTGTACAAGAGCCTCTCACCTTCTTGTGCACCTCAGCCTGCTCACTGGTGGGGCGGTGTGAGAACGAGAAAAGGCTTTGGTGCTGTGTGAGCACTGTTCAGCAATAACTAAAACATGTGTTGTCAACACTGGTTTGATCACAAATCCAAAGCATAGCACCAGTGGAATTGCTATAAAGAAAATTAACTCTATCCCAGCCAAAACCAGGGTACCAAGACAGAAAGAGAACAACCAGTGAACTTATCTATAAGCGCACCCTCCTGAATAATTATCAAAAGCAACAGTGAGACAGGGGTGTACTGTAGAGTGATATATACAGAAACAAAAAGAATGTGTAACAGAGGGAAGGAAGAGATATTATAGGAAAAGGAGATGAAAAAGCATGTAGAGCACAGAATTAGGACCACACACAGGACTTCACAGAGCAGCCAACCTTAGCAAATCAAGAACATGTTATTCAGACACATAAAACCTTCAGCTCCAATGCTGTAGACTCATAAATGTTGTTGCAAGTGTTGCAATGCATTAACTTTTAAAAGTCTCAGCCACGTAGTTAGGAATAGTAAGTAGGACATCAGAAAGCAAATCAACAACAAACATTAAATAAAACAGCATGCTGCTGCTGATGTTACTAATCACAGAATACATCACCTAATGAAGTTAAATCACTTCAAACCATTTGAATTGTAAACTACTAGATGTTTCCATGTCTGTATGAAAATATTATTAAAAACACAACAGCAAGATGTCGGAAGAGTATCTCAAGGCCTCTGGGACCTTTAATATTAACAACCTTTCTAAGAGTAAACAAAAGACTGAAAAACAACTCACCTGATTGCCCGTTTCTGTCACTATTTCCTCCTTGGCAACTTCAGCCCGTTCCTTATTTCGGCAAACAAGATGAACCGTGCCACCTGGTGGATTGCAACAAGAACAGCATTTGATAATTAATTACTAACCGCATTTAGGGGAGACATCAACATTTAATTAGGTGAGATACTGGACAGTAGAAAAAAGCTGGAATATTTCTGCTTGGCTCTGGTTCCTGTGAAGGCAGGCTGCACGTATGGAAAAGGCCACTGCACTCTAAGCACTGTGCTCAAACCATTTCCGTCAAGTCTGTACATCATGTTTAATGGGTAAAATACCAGAGCTACACTGGAAATTGAAGCTACGGCATCTGTATCATAGATGGTTTTTTGCTAAATGCCTTAGGAAGTTCAGTAAAGGGCTTGAACAACACAAGTGACTAGAATTGTTCTGTGAAAAAGAAATAAAAGTGCCAGATATCAGAATTCTCAGCAGTGAAGATATGACAAGGACTATGGCCTCAAATTGCAGCTTGGGAGGCTCAGGTCATCTACTAAGAAAAATAATTTTCAGTAGTTTTCTTCTAAATAGACCAGGCTGTCCCAGGAGGATGCATAATATGCATCCTTGTGGGTATCAATCAGCGAGACACAGCAACGACTGGTTTGATCTACTGTTGCCAACAGTCCTGCTTCAAGTGAGATGCTGGACAAGGTGACTTCTAGAGGTCTCTTCCAACTAACTTTTCCATGAAAGGAATACACAAGACAAGGCTCTTCTCAGAGATCTGGATACTTAACACAGTCTCATCACTTAGCCATAATAAAGAATACCTTCAAAAACAAGACTAAAGTACAGCTAGGCAAACTTTTTTTTTCTCCTCATATTCTCTGATTGTTACAAGTCACGTGTTAATTTCACTCATAGGAATACCCATGCTCTTTAATTTTGCCTGTTTTTAAAGGTGTTTTAGGGATTGCTAGCAGTTCACCACCAGCAAGCTCAAGGAATTAATCCCTAATAGAAACATAATTAATCCATAATAGAATAAATAGTTGTGTCAGGTCACACTTCTAGTATCCAGAACCCAAACGCAGAACACCAAGTCTGCCTTGGGATGATACAGTCCCACACTGCACAGCCCAGTCTGGGGTCTGATAATGAAATCTGTTGTCTACAAGAGAGGTTTTTCCACTGAGCACCAGGATAGGGGGGAAGTTTCAGTGTGAACAACACACTAGGAAAGGAATTTAAATGTATTTTCCATAGTAAAGATTGAAATCATTTGAACTTAACACATGGGAATAGTCACAGAGTAGGTGGGAGAAGACTGCATCAAGCTAGAAGTGCAGTTCACAAGACATAGAGGAAATCCAAAATCTGCATACCCATATGAAACCAATTCAGAGAAAAGCTGAAGTCAGACTACAGAAGTTGTCAGAAAGATAATCATTAGTTAGAAAGCTCCAAGTGCTTGAAGGTAAAGCCAACATAGCTTGATTATTCTTCTGCTGAGTCTGAATTCCTTATTTTCTTGTTGTGGTGTACTTGAAGAGATTCAACTAGAAGCCTGATTCCCGACAGCTGACACTGAGTTTCAAAGTGAGATGTTCAAGGATGGGACCAGGAAGTAATTTTAACTTCATATGAACAGCAATGCCCATCCAACATATCAGACATGCAGTCTGAGCCGAAGGTTGTTCTGCTAAACAGGGTGACCAAATTCCATACAGATCCAGCCAGCTTTCCAGTGTGTAAAACCTGGTAGACGTACCTATTTGTGAGCAAAACAGTCACCTGACAAAGCACTACTTACATAAAGTGATTATGGACAATAGCAGTAGTGGGAACCTGAAACCAGTCATGTGCTGGCACTGATGTAGATCTTTAACCCAAAGACTCTTTGATGCTAACAGTTTTGATTAAGTTTAATTTAACTGAGTCGCCACTTTCCTTCATAAGATAGTTACGAAACCTAAGCACACAGAAAGAGCAAAGAGCCACAAGCTCCTCCCTTTCCCTACGTGCCAAAACTCCTGTCACTCTTGCACAACAGGAATTATTTTGTCAACTCTGTAAGGGATTAGGTTTATCTTTCAGCAGCAGCTAGCTCCAGTTCATACCATGTCCTTGCGTACAGAAAACAACATAAAAAAATAATTACATGTAATCAGTCAAAGGGCACAAACTCCAGGGTATTATCATTAAGATCAAGAACAGCTACATTGCTTTTTATGCTCTCGCATCTCATTTTTGCAAAGACAATTGTTTTCTTTCATCATATGATACACTTGCAAATTCCTCAGTTCAAATTCAGCCCGGCTGCTACTTGTACCGAATTAGCCTTAAACAGACACTTATCCTAACATCCTTAGATGCCACTATACCAGAGATAGTTTTGGTAAACAAGCACTTGAGAAATAATGTGCAGATCCCCTCTGCTAATCTGGTTTCCTTATTCCAGTTTTCACTGCAGTGACTGTGCTTAAACCTCTAACCCACACTAAGAGCCCTGTAAAATGACCCCGCAACCCAGGGATTTGTGTGTGTGCTGGAAGGCCAAACCCTCTTCCTTCTACCTTCTCTGTAAGCGTCCTGGGACCTCCATGGCAGCCAGGCTTACCTCTCCTCGCTATCTCCTTGGCTGTAGCCTTGCCAATGCCACTGTTTGCACCGGTGATCAGGAAGGATCTTCCAGCCACATCCACCTCCACATCAGCTGGGTTGAAGTGCCTGGAAGCAGACTCGTAGCCACCTCTGAACAAATCAAGAGACACCTGTGAGAAACTAGAAGAGAGCCCTTCCAAAATAAACACATGTGTGGGTTGAAAAGCACTTTCCTCTCACAGCTCAGCATATGGCAATTGCCCTGTTTACTTTCTGTACCCATGGGAGGCCATGAACACCAGTGACACTGCAATCAACGATGTATCACAGAATCATTAAGGTCGGAAAAATGCCTTTAAGATCATCAAGTTCAACCATCAACCCAGCACCACCATCACGTTCACCCATGTCCTCACGTGTCGTATCTAGATGTTTTTTTGAACACTTCCAGGGGTGGTGTCTGCATCACTTCCCTGGGCAGGCTGTTCCAGTGTTTTGCAACGAAAGCCACAACTCGCGGTGGCGTTTGGCCGCCCCAAGCCACTCAGCCCTGACCTCGACCCTCGGGGGCCGGCTCGGGCGGCCCTCACCGAGCAGGGTGGGAATCTGCTCGCCTTGGCGGGGGCGGGCAGCCGTCCATAAAAATACCGAATAAACGCGGCCTCGCCGCGGGTGAGCGCCCGCGGACAGACAGGAACGCCCCAGCTCAGGCGCTGCCCCCGCCCCACGCCGCCTCCCGGGCCCCGGGCGGCTGCCGCCCGTACCTCGTGTACTCCCGCAGCCCCTTCACGAACCACACGGTGTTGCGGTACCAGGACATGGCGCTGCTGCCTCCGCCGTCCCCGCGGCGGTGCCGGCCCCGCCTCTGCCCTTACATAAGGCGCCCGGCCAGCCGTACCGGGTTAGGTAAGGGTTGAGGGGCGGCCGCCAGGCCAGGCCGGGCCGGGTGAGGCCGCCCCCCTCCAGCCGCCGGCCGCGCTAAGGGAGGGTGCGAGGCAGCGCAGTCAGTGCGACAGAGCGGGGAGTGGTGCCAGCTTCCTCCTTAGCAGCAGTTCGTGGGCTGGTTCTCCTTATTCTTTCTGTTTTTTCCCCTTCTTCATTAGCCTTGAAGGACAGCTGCAGCCAGCTCCTATCTCGCTGCAGACGGCTGGGCCTGGCGAAGGTGGTGGCAGAGGAAGGATGGAGAATTTCCCCGGGCACCAGCTCGGGAGAGATGCTGTTGCCAGCTAAGCCGGGACTGCAAACGGGGTGTTGTGTTTTGGGAACGGGGAGCAGTGCTGCAGGACCCGGGCCTGCATCTTCTGCCCTGGAAAGCTGTCAAAAGGATGCTCCCAGAGAAACATAGAAAATGAAGTTGTGCCACATGAAGTAGCATTTTTCATAACAAATCTGTTGAATACCCAGCTCCTACTGATGGAGTGAAGTATTCCGGTAAGGAAAGGGTACACGAGTGGCTGTTGCAGGAGGGGGAGTGAAATTCAAAGTGTTTTCAGTTCCTCTGGTGTGTTCTTTGGGCCTGTGAAGCCCAAGAGAAGCACCTGGAGTTGCACGTCTGGACAGCCTGTGTTAGTCATAAGGAAATTGCTGTTATAGGTATAATTATACTTTTTAAGTACACAAAAGGACTATGCGCTTAGACAGTTCGGTGTGCAAGTTGGATAAATTAATGTATTTTATGGGGTGTGGAGGGCCACATGCGGAGAAGCTCCTTTGTGAACCCTCTGTAAGTTTTCAAGACCTTAAGTTACCTGATTTCAATAGCACAGATAGGGGAGAAATGGAAATATTCTTTCTTTGATCCTGTATTATAGCCTGGTACTTCCTTTTCTAAATCTCTTCACTCTGGCAAAGGCCTTGTACTAAAGTCTTCCACTTTCTCAGCACAATGTGTGAGTATTAGGTTCATTCCACTTCCTACCATGAAGTTACAACTTTTGAATTTGGCCCTGTCTGCTTGTACTGTATATTACGTGTGAAGAAAGAGTATTTAGAGGGCAAAGAGACCCATTTTCACAGTGATACTTTCTGTCATGCAGAGGCCATCCAGCTACATGTACCTTTGCATGAAATGTAGAAATGCTTGTTCTTAAAACAATTGAAAGACTCTATTAAAAAATGTAAATGCAATAAGCCACGTTGTGCTTTATTCCCTTGTCATTTCTGTGTTTACACTATTTATTTCTCAGGAACTGAGATTATGGCTTAGTACAGGCGAAATGGGATGATGGGTCTGATGTGTTTTGTTTGTAGTTTCAGCCTGTGTTCTCATAAATTGGTAAGTTCGTCCCTGCAGTCTGCCAGCCTCTGAAAGTAAACGGGCTGCGTGCAGATACACAGAATTCCTCACAGGCTAAACCATTTGGACTGTGATCAGCATGATGCTGGATGGTGCAGCCCTGAGGTGCTAATCAATGTGAGTATGCCTGGCAGAAGCTGTCCATGAGTCAAACACAAAAATAGATTTTGGCAGGCAGAGAATGGGGCCAGCTCATAATATTTTGGGGGTTAAGCAGTAATTGGCAATTACAACATATTACTCATATTGAGATTACAGAAGATGTTTGAATGTAGTGTTGGCTACCAATATCATCCTGGTACATACACAATTTTCTCAGAGAATATTATATAAATACTGCAACACTCCTACTGTGATGTTAGCTGTACCCTTCTAACAAATGGCATTTTAAGGAGATTTTGTAAATGCCCAGAAATTCTGCCTTTGCCAGAGTGCACCAGTCCCTGAGCACATTCAGTTGAGAGATTTCTGCTTAGAAACACTTGCTTTTCTGTACTGAGGGGCCAAGCTTGCACTCAGAAAGGAGCTGTCACAGCACTCTGTCTGAGCAGCTTCCTAGAATCAATCATTAAGTTTGGGAAAGACCTCCAAGATCATCAAGTCCAACCTTCACAGCAAAAGCAAGCTGTTGCACACTGTCCTAGCACCACCTAGATATTTGTGTTGCCTCATTTCATCCCCTGTGGTGTTTTGTTTTTGTACTGTTGTTCCAGAGGCAGGAGGCTGTAGAAATTGTGTAAGTGCTCTCTGCTAACCCAGTGATCACACAGTGATGAAGGGTTTGTGTGCAAGACAAAGGCAAGACATACTTTTGCCAAGAGCTGGGTGGTGCTGATGAAGGGCCTGCATCTCAGTATTCTCACAGGCAAAATTTCTGCCTGCTTCAAAATTTCTGCCTGCTTCAAAAGTTCTGACTGTGTATCTTGCCTTTTGTACTGAATTCTAGGTTGATACATCTTGTTAGCTGAATTAGAACCCATTCTGGAGCTTTGGAAATTCAGAAAGTTATAGCTTCTGGTTTCTTTCTTGACTGCTAGTGTCTTAGCAATTAACTCCAACAGGACACTGCTCTGAACATGAGGGATTTTTTAGACAAAGAATTCTTCATGTGGATTGGCATCTTACGTCTCAGACCACCCCTGTCAGAGCCAGCAACTGGTATATTTGTGTGATATATGGCTGAAAGTGGGAGAGTCAGAGTCTCTTGAGCTCCTAATATTTCCCTCATTTGAGCACAGAACAAAATGGTTTCACTCAGGCTAATAAACACAAGTCAGTGTTTATCCCTGATAGAACATACCCAAGTTAATTCTTACCCTATATCTATGCTATCAAATACTCCATTGCATATTCCCAGGCCCTGATCCTCTTATTGCCCATACTAGGCAAATGACTGTTAAAGCCCAGGTTCCCAGTAGGTATTAAGCAGATAATTCTGTCCAAAACAAGCTCAAATATCATTAGGGGAATAGTTTGCTCAAAGGGTAATTTATTCCCAAACACTGCAGATGGGGCTGCACCAGGGTTAACACTGCACAGCTTGGCTTGGCACTGGTGGTCCTGCATTCTGGTGTGTGCATTTGCCAGTGTACAAATAGCCCCCAAGCCTGTTATGCAGGCCCTCCATGACTGCAGGTAGCCCTCCAAGCACATAGAAATTCTGGAGTGTTGTGGCTGTGAGCCTCCAGACATTAGGATTTTTCATGAAGTAATGAGTTGAGAATCTCAATTTTCTTAAAACATGAGAGCTGGTGAAAAATATCTCTCTGGCACTCAGCTGGACTAACATGAAAAACACACCTTAGACTTGATCTGCTTTTGTACCTGTCAAATAGCAAGGAGTTTTAAGGAAAATTTTAATTACTTCCAGCACAAAGAAAAGTTGAAAATGCTGATTGCTGTTAAGGGCTCTGCATTTCAGCAGGTTTCATATTTTCTTCCCAGGGAACAGATCTAAAAGTAGAGTATTCAAGAGCTGAAAAGCAATTATATATCATACAAGGTGTTTAAAACAGCTTCAAGGCCATTTTGCGAATCTCTTTTATTATCCTTTTTTTTTTTTTTTGGTGAGAGGCTGAAATCTCAGTCTTCAGGACAACTGGCTCCTTTGCTTCCTTCCTTCCAGAGATCTGGCAGGCTATTGTGCATTCTCTCCTGTCCTTGCAGTTACTAATTTTCTAATTAAGTCTCTGTGCCTGCCCCCATTAAATCAATCAGAACTGATTCAGTCGGCACTGATTGCAGTGGGAACAGGCACAGGCTTTAAGGGCCAGGTTTGCAGGAAAGCTCAGCGTCTATAATTGGGGCCAGGTTTCCAAAGAAAGTGGCAACTGTGTGCAAGCCACTGCTGTGGGAGCTGCTCCTAACCCTGTTTTTACCATGCTGGCTTCAGCTCTGGATGCAGAACACTTGAAAACTCTGCTTTAGAAAATTGCACTGCCCCAGTCAGTGTAATAGCAATCAAGAGCTGCCAGCAGCCTGGGGAGGGGCAGTTGATACTTGTCCTGTTGTCTGGATGAAGCAGAGGGTTTGGTGAGTGGTTGAAGAGGAACATCAAGTCCCTGAGGTCTCAGGGACATGTCTGAAGTGCTTGTGGTAGTAGCAGTGTGAGAGAAGCAAAAGCTGCTGGTCCTGAGTGCAGGGAGGGGTTGAAGTTCTGGCCTGTGTTGTGTTTTGGTGAACAGTAGGGTGTTTTCTTTGTTGAGTACCCAAGTCATCACCAAGTTTGCCAGCTGCTGTCATCAGCAGTGCTGTTTCCAGTGAAGACTCAGGCTTTCCCCAGACCAAATAGCCTTTTATTACTGAGGAACAAGTGTGGCAGTTGTTATCAGCTCTATCACTCATGGCTCAGGCACAGGAATCTCAGGCTGTGCTTTATCAGAAGTATAGGTTTGCCTTATCAACAGCTGAGAGCCCTGGGAGCCTGCAGGGCTTCCCAGGGTCAGGCATGTCCTGGCAAGGAGAGGGGCTGCTGAGTGTCCTCCTAAAGTGAAAAGAATTGACTGGGAGTGGCAGCTACACCTGCTGCTAACCTAGTTAATCTCCTATATATCAAACAATTTGTGCAAGACTAAGTGTATGTAATTGTTTTAAAAATAATAGGATGGCTTAGGATATTTTAAAAATAACAAACCCAAAACATTATAGTTGATATGAATCCTAGAGAATAAATTTTTTAGTCAGTAAAAGAGAATTTTGTGGTTCCCATGCCTGAAAAACTCTTAGTGTCCTTATGATGCCTAAAGACATACTTGAACGCATACATGTTTGTTGCTAGGCTGTGGCAGTAATGCGGTTACCTATACAAACATTTTCTCCAGCTTCCTGTTTTTCTTCTTACTGCTCTTCTACTGGATCTTACTGTTCTTACTACCAGGTGTTGGGCAGGAATGCTCGCGGGCTTACTGACTCAGGTGAGTCCTGCTACACTCCGTTCTTTTGTCTGACTTTTTTTATTTTTCTGCAAATCTTACTGCTTATTAGCGTTTTATTCCAGCTCAGTTGTTACCAAATTGCAGATGTTATCTAGTAGAATGTGTCCTCCAAGAGGTATCTACAAGTAGAGAAACAAACACACCTGCTTACATGGTTGGTGTCTGTTTTGTTCAAATGCCAAAGGAATAGTCTGAAGTTTCGTGTCTTCAAGCAGTCCCTGTGCTGTTGTAACAGAACCTACAGAGATACGTGAAACTTATCCACGCAAAGCTATGGAGCCAAACCTTCCCATGCAAATAAGCACCAGACCTGTTTACTTAAAGTCTTATTTCACCTGTTGGCTAATGCAAAGCTGCATTAGCAATACAAAGAGAAAAAGTAAACAGTGATAATAAAAAGGTATTGTCTACAGCAGCTTGTGAATAAGAGTGCATAGTGGATTTTTTCCTCTACTGTTTGCATCCTGTGTACTCATTTCATATTGACACTGAAAGGCTAAATTTTTTTTCCCGAGGACTGAGAATCAAATCCATAACATATCCTTGAAAGAGACCTTAAAAATCATATAGTTCAAACCCCCCTGGAAGGTGGGCAGGGACACGTTTCACTAGACCAGGTTGTTCAGCATTCTTTGCAACTTGTCCTTAAACACGTCCAGGGATGGGGCACCCACAACTTCTCTGGGCAACCTGTTCCAGTGCCTCACTACACTTACAGTAAGGAATTTTTGCCTAATATCTAACCTAAACATACTCTCTTTTAGTTTGAAGCCATTCCTCATTGTCCTGTCACTCCATGTTCTTGTAAAAAGTCCCTCTCCATCTTTTTTGTAGGCTCCCTTCCACATGCAGGTACCTAACTCACCTGGGCATCAAGAGGACTTTGTAAAAAGAAAGCTTTCTTGTGTGTTGATTTACTGGCCCACAGTTTGCATCTCTCACATTTGAGCTGCTGTACTGCAGCATGGGGAAGGGAATCATGGATTCTTCCTTTGCTTGAGTATTACTAATCACACAGAAGAGTCAGTATGGCTGAGATTCAAATCTGTGGGCGAAATCAGTCTCTGATACAACTATTCATCTCAGTGAAACTGCAGCAGGGTTGGTTATAATTAGCACAACTGGTAAATGTAAAATACCTTAATTTTTAGACTGCAGTCACATAGGCTTGTGCATTTACACTCATTTTTATTCAAATGAGACATTTGGTAGAAATTCAGTGTCACAAGCACATATACATGATTTCTCAGAATTTCATACAATTTGTTCCGAAACCTTGCAATATGACATTGTTCTTTTCAGCAGTTTCCTTGTACTATGCAACATCAGATGGCACTTGCCAGCCTTTTTTATTTTCCCTCAATACTATACTTTCTAAAAACGTTTTCTGTTTCCTCCTATGGCTAATACCTGTGGGACTTTCACCTATCCAGTAGTGAACAGGAACCTGAAGAAACCTGTGCCAAGAAGCAACAGCTTCAAATTGCAGTCCTGATGTAACAGTCCTTTCTGTATTATATGTAGAACATACAAGGGTCCTCGTTGTGATGCAAAGTCCTATCAACCAGAATTTGGAGAAGATTAATTATCTAAGATTCAAGATAACTTACAGAAACTGGTCTAGTTTAGAATGTTGTACAATATATAGGAATTATCACCAGTTTAATCTTTGTAGCCCTTTGCCTGTAAAGTCAAAGCATTTAGGATCTTTTACACCAACTGTTTCTATTTCAGGATCTGGGACATTTGAAACAGCTCTTAGCATAAAGAAGCAGAAGCTATTCTAGGTTGTTTTTTTTTTCTGCACAGTTACCTTGTAGTTTTAAAGTCTGATGTCTTGGGACCTCATAAAGCTCAGAGCAAGTGCTCTGTGAGAGAGATCATCTTCTCTGACAGCACAGCGTTCTGGTTTCCAGTCCTGAGAAGATGAGGTCTGTGATATGTCTGATGCTCTTCCTTTCTCTCTTCTTTGGGCCAGTGGGTAAGATCTGTGTGTGTTCAACATTTGGAGTGAAGGAACAAAACATTGCTTGTCTGCCTGCTGCTTCTAAAATAGCTGTGGAAAACTACTCTAGAGCTTTGGAATCTTACGCCCATTGCTAAAGAAGGTGGAGTAGTGGGAGGACAAATACACTGTGGGCAATAAGCTGTAATAAGTGTAACTTATTTCATGGCTGCTGTCAGTGCACTTACATGTTTGTGTATAGAGTCAGTGTGTGCATATAGAATTGTCTTTGGGTCTTCATATTATTAGATTACTGTAGTACTCACAACTAGCAATGAGCAGGCTATCTAGTCCATTGAAATAAGGTGTATTTTTTCCTTTAAATACTGGAGATAGACCTTTCCATCTCAAGAAGGGGAGGTGATTTAACTGAAACAGTTAGAGCTGGTTTCCTGCATTGTAGTCAACATTCTGAGTTCATAATTATTAGCTTAAGAGTGCATTTTGTTCAGTGTTTCAGAAGACATTTATATTACTGGGGAAAAAAAATGAACATTTTCAGTTTGTAATTTTAGTCTGGTGGCAAAATTCAAATTAAACATTTTAAGGTGCAGACTGTATTTTCAGCCGCTTGACCTTTGGGCTGTAATGACTTAATTCCCCCATAGCTGTTCACTGAGGAGCCACGCCTACTTCTGCAGGGACTGAGCATATACTGGGGACACCATCAGTTTGTGGCAGTACAAAAAGTTGCTGCTTGCAAGTTAAGGTGCTGTGGCCCATGCATATGTTTCTTCCTAGCTTACCCCTAAGTGAGATTGAAGTGCCTTCAATTAAACTACTTTCATTTAGGTTGAGTGCTTCATTTAGCCACTGGGGCAAATTGAGAGGAACTACGCAGCTGCTGGTGGGTCAGAAGAGTCACTGTGACTTAGGTGTATCTAATCACATCCCCCAAACCAGCTGTCCCTGCTCCATCCCTGCAAGATTCCCTGACGGAGGAAGTCTGCTGAACGAGGCATTAGCAGTGAAAGTGCAGAAGGCATGCTTAGATCCCTCTGGGCGCAGAATTGATACCTCTAACAGTTTTGGAGGTGTTGATATTCTCACTTGTATGTGCCATAGTGTGTTGATGTACAAAAGGTAAAGGTAAAAACTATCAGTGCAGAATTCTTCTCTCTGGGTCATAGCAAAGTATTTTGCTTACTTTGTGTAACTTCAAAATATTTCATAAATGTCTTTTGCCTTGTTAATACCTCCTCTGTAATTTTGTGTTTGTATCAACCAGCTACTGAACACTAGCACAGTGACTTGGCAGCACTTTCCCAAGATGTCAATGAATGCACTGAAATTTCATATATGAAGAATTAATCCTCCATGTCAGACTGTAGAGAATCAGTCAGTCTTAACCTCTTGTGAATGAGGCATAGGCCTCAGGTTTACTGTTGTGTGGCTGAAGTTTGGCAAATCGTTGCACATCTGCTGAGCTGCTCTAGCCGTGCTCACAAAAGCACACAGTGAACACAAGGCAATGTCACTTACCTTACTGTTCTTCTTCTGGGCTAAACTAAAATCACCTCCTATTTGCTCCGACAGGAGCACATCATCACTTGCTGTCAGGTCACTGGAATCAATTCGGACTTAAATCAGGAGTATTAGCCCTTAATTATTGGTGATTAAGAATGATTCTAGCAGCATTTTGCAAGAACAGGGAAGTTTGTAGTGGAGTCCTGTGGGTGGAGCTACTTTCTTGTTAAATTTCTTTTGCATTATCAACTGAGTATAATTTTCTGGTTTTATGCCTGTTCCAAGCTTCTGGGTAAAGTTCCTGTGTAATGACAAACAGCTGCTTTGTTGTATTTGAGTGATGGATGGAGTTATGCCTTCTGAAAAGCAATTTCTTAAACACTTTGGGTTCTTAACAAATGAAAGATGCTCTCCACAGAAAGTAAAATCCCATAGGTCAGTTCAGAACTGAACCCTGAAATCCAGGAGCCCAAGTGCTGAGCCATTGAAGTGTTTGGGGTGGGAAAGAGGAATTCTGGCATTTCACCACTGGCAGCAGTTATGTTTCAGAAAAGTGAGGTGCCATTAGAGAGGCAGTGGTGGAACAGGCATTAGAGCACGTGGTGGAATAGCTCTTTGGGAAAAAGAGCCAGTGATTTCTCCCAGATCCAGTCTGAGGCCCACAAATAAAAGGAAAGATTTCCACTGGTCATGTCTCCCTACCTACAACTGTGCATGGCCTAAGTCAGCCAGCAGTGTTAATAATACCTATTCCATGGATTTCTGAACAGGAGCAGCCTGGCTGTGACTTCTTCTGAACGGATGCTGCAGAGCAGGGGAATGCTACACTGATGCTGCCCTCATGTCATATTATTTCACCTTTATCCTACCTTCTTTCTAAGATTAGTTTTCTGGAAATAAACAATTCTTAAATCTGGGGCCTGAATTAAAATCCTTGTGCACCAAATGCAGGCTTAGTTATCTGTATAATAGCCAGTGAGATGAATGTTCGTGTTTGAAGACAGGTGGTTCCCACAGATGTTACACTGCTTTCAGCCTCAGTCCCAGGAAGGATGGTTGAGCAGACCCTGTTCAGCTGTGGCATATTGTTGAGCTCTTTTACATATCTCACCCTTTCACAGGCATTGTATAACCCTTTCAGGCTTCTCTAAAACACAGGTTTCAGCTGTGTGGGTTTTAGCAGAAAAAACACACATCTTTTTCCTGTGCCTTGGGCCAATTATGCTCATCTAGAGGGGAGTCTCTCCATTTTGACCACATTAAAAAAAATGCATAAGAGCAAAAGCAGAAGGAGCACTTTTACACTGCATTCATCAACACATGAGGAAACAATCTACCAGGACCATTTCTCAGCTTGTTCCATTACATGTCACAAAAAATTGTCTCTGTGCATGCTGGTGCTTTTAAAGCTGCTGCTGCTGACTGAAAAGCTGTTTGCATTACATCTGTCCATTAAGTACAGATTTCCATATGTACAGCACCAAGGTGAACAAATCAAATGCACACTCACACCATAACCAGAGAACTGCTGTAGGGAACATATTCGCCTGAAATCCTCACATCCCTGCCCATGTCTTATTGTTGTGTTTTATATTCGAAATACCAAGGTAACATCATCAGTTTTTCTATGAACTTTATCACAGTGGTTTGACAGTCATCTTTGTGTTATTGTGGTACTGACAAATTACTGCCATAGAAAAAGTGTGTCCCCTGACTGGGGAATGCTTAGCCCTGGTCAAAGCACCAATCTGACACTCAGTAGCTCAGTTCCTTGTTCTGCCAAAGACTTGCAAAGTGGCCTTGGCTCCATTTCGATGTATTGGATATATATGGATGTATTCATACTGTCTGGTTTAGCCACAAAGATATAGATGCTTCCTAGCCCAAGTTCAGAAGAGACCCGAGGGCCATATTCAGGCTGCCTTTTATACATGCTCGTATTGCCATCATAGCTGCTTACTGGCCAGTCTGACAGGGGTCTGAATAGCTCTCTAGTGAGCACCTAAGTTACTGTCAGAGTCCATGCACTATGCAAAGTGGCCTGAATACAACGCTTTGTCTCAGCTCCCTCATCTGTATTGCAGGGACAATAACAAACCTCAGCAAGACTATGGGGAGATGTTCAGATCCCAGTGAAGAGGACAACATGGCTACTTTTATAGGCTAAGATGTGCTGTGCTATATACAACATAAGGGGGACCTGGTTTTAGAGGAGTTTGCCATCTGCAAGAGCTCGCTCCTAATAAAACATCCAGAGTTAAAAAAGGGATGTGAAATTTAGCAGGAGTACACCATGGCACCTGCAGCAGCATTTTTACATAGACTATGCTGTATTCCAACATAGCCATTTCCAGATGGCACTGTATTTTATAATTCCATCTTGAAGCTGACTGCTGTCACACATATATATTGTACAACAAAGATGTACACAAGGGTGAATTATTGCCTGTTCTTTGTTGTACACACTTTCCCAAACATCTGGGGATTTATTTATGTAGCATTTAGTCTTCCTCAGAAGAGAATCTCTGCCTGGAAAAACAGTATATGCAGCAGCTACAAAAGATAAGGAGAAACAGAACAGTATGGCTAATAATGAGAACACCAACAGCAAAAATGTACAGGGTTTTGTCAC
Organism: Oriolus oriolus; assembly: GCA_013400235.1. Classification (NCBI taxonomy): domain Eukaryota; kingdom Metazoa; phylum Chordata; class Aves; order Passeriformes; family Corvidae; genus Oriolus; species Oriolus oriolus. Next base: position 272,896 of record VXBT01012118.1, on the reverse strand, counting down.
AGTAATCCTGAGGCTGATGGAAAGGCGGGATGAAATTTGGCAGATACACAGAAAAAACCCAGTAGTTCCCAAGAATGAACCAGAGAAAGAGGAAAAGGCTGAGGGTTAGATGGATGTAGTATTTGTGAGCGTTCTGCCTCCAGGGATACTCGTCGTCGTCATCATCATCAATCACAACAGACTTGGAAAGCAGCTGCCTCATCCTGGTTGAGTCGTACAGCAGGAGAGTCACCTGGAGGCATTGAGGGAGAAAAGGGAATAAGTAAAGCAGCTGCAGAGAGTCTGAACACCTTCTGGCCACGGCCAGTCTTTGGGCCAAATAAAATTGGGTGTGGGAAAATCATGTAAGAGAAAGCTAAGGAGCCACAAATGAGCCAGGCACTGCTGGACAATAATGCATTTTTTCCTTATAGTTTATTCACCAGTGGGGCCATACATTGGAAAAAATTTGCTGATGGAAAGGCATGAGAACAGATTGTGTAGGGAGATGGCAGCAGCTCCCACGCTGAAGACTTTTAAGAACAGATTAGAGTAACTGCTAAATTACTTAAGTAGTGTAGTTCCTGCCTTTTAGTGGGTAGATTTGTCTCTTTTAACTCTATTTTTCCATGGTTATAAAGTTGAATCAGCTTATATCAAATTATGAAGCATATAGACTATGACTTACACCTCAAAGAAATTGCTTTAGATGCTTGCAGTGTAGTGTTGTCAAATTTTCTTCAATTAAGTGTCATTTTCTCAGATAGCTCCATTCCTGCCTTCGGTCAAAACTAGCAGAGAAATAGGTGGAATACCATGATGCCAGGTGGTTAGGAAGGAATGATATACAAGGAAATGCAGTAAGACTCATCAGTGACGCTTGGATGTCTCATTTAGTCTTGGCAATACAAAGAACACAGGTAGATTGACTGGACTTCACAGTTGTGTTCTCTTTCACAGAGTTATATTCTGGGCTCATTTTTCTGCTTGAAATGGAAGAGGAGAGCACCCCTCATTTTACACTCTTCTTTCTCCAGAACACTGGCCAAGGAAAACCTGCGTGGGTATGTGTTTTGCCTGGTTCAGATTTTAGTCCATGTGCACCATTTTGAATAGGAAAAGCTCAGCAAGAGAATTCAGAGTTTTCTCTTACTCTTCAGTGTAAAACTGTTTGATTATATATAAATGATTAAATATTTATTCACAAAACCAACTGGTTTTCTTGCCCAGATGTTGGTACCAGTTTTTGAGAAACACAGTTTAAAGTCCCAGCACCAACATGTGCAAAAAAATGGTGTTTCCATTGATGTCTCACATCCAGCTGAGCACTCAAACTGACAGGCTAGCTCAAACCATCTTCTTCTCAAATGAACATTTATTTTACACAGACTCATGAGACACAGGAAGGATAAACCTACCTGGCCAGTGGGTCTGAGGTTTCTGCATGGGGGTACCTGTGGCTGGACCTGAAGCCTGCTGCAGCCCATTTAGCTTTCAGCTCAGCACTCAGGCAGCTGCCTGTACTCACTCATGTTCCATCAAGCTCAGCAATGAGAATGGGGTTAAATGGCAGATGGGTATTGGGTTTGAGGCAGTCAGAGAAACCTCCCAGGTAGATTTATGAATCTCAACTGCATCTAAGTCGTTCACGGAAAGTGCATTTAATTCTTATGGATATTGCCTTGCCAAGCTGTGATTGAAGAAATTGCTGGCAGTCACTCACGTTGTTACGAGCTGTTGAATATACATTTATGGAGCAGCATGGCATGAATTCAGCAAGCCTCTCTGGGTGCTCTAGAATGGTTCAGTTGCCTCGGTGAACAGTTTCCACTGCTTTTTAAAAGACTGGAGGTGGTAAAGAAATAGATGAGGAGCCTACAGGTTGCACAGATCTGGGCTAGAATGACTTGTCATTTGATGATGTCTATCACAGGACAGCATCCATTCAGACTTCGTCCTGCACCCATTCTCTGACCTTTTGACTTCCAGAGCTCAAGTGAGTGCACTGCTTGATGAAGTCAGGTCAGTCCAGTGAACATAACAGAGAGCAGAGTTGAGACGGGTGAGAGACTTGAATATGGCTACAGACCAAGTGCTGAGATGACACGTGAGTGAAGCTAATCAAGTTCTGACCAAATGCATTGCCAAACTGCAAAATAAGCAGTCCTGCTGTCAACTGAAGTAAAATTCAAATCATTATTTGATGTCAGCATGAATATTAACTGATCCATTTGCCACCTTATTAATAGTGAGAAAAACTGACTTTAAACCAGAAATAGCTAAGAACCAGTCAACATTTTTCATGAAAGCTTCAATCCACTAGCCTCAAAATTTCCTCAGTTCTGTTCTAATCTTTTCTAAACTATTATTAAATGAACGTTTGATTATACAGATAAGTCCACTGGTGCAATCGAATGACTAAGCACTTGCCAGTGGAACTCACAACATAGCAAATTCCTTGTAACAAGATTAAGTACTTTCTTTTTTTTTTTTTTCCATTTTCTTATTTACTGACCAAAGGTCCTCGGAGGGCATGATTCATATGCCAGTGACGTACTGTGGTTTGCTTGGGTTACCACTGTGAAAGAGTGCAGTGGATGCAGAGACCTGCAGAGGAGTATTCTTTCCCCTTTCTTTCGGTCCTGGCAAAGAAAAGAGGCTAGAAATGTTGTGGCAAGGCTCTTCGTGCTCCCTAGCAGCCAGTTAACACCATCTGCAAAGGGGCTGTCAGAACAGGGTGATCCTTTAGAGTCAATGTAGAGTTAGAGCTTTATAGTGACCAGGGTTTATCATAGGTATGAGGGTGTGTCTACTTGTCAAGCTGCCAGACTCTGCCTTAGCAAAGATATAAGTGAGTGCAGTCCACTAGAACACAGGTAGTTGTGGTTAGAAAATGCTGCATCTAGATTAATAAGCCCTGCTGTGTTGCAGGGATATGTTTTCTCTGAAAGGAAGTGATTGTGCTGCAGTCATTTACTTCTGGCCGGGTCAGAGTGGGACTAAATTGAACTTGTGAAGGACTGTATACAAACACAAGCTGTTCTGTAGTATTCCCAAAGCAAGGAGAATAACTTAATTTTTTGTCCTGTCTGTATGAAAATAATGGAGGAAGATTTGACATGCTTGGAGGATTGCTTGTGGAAAAAGGACCCCATTTACCTCAGGCATCCACGATAAGTAGTCATTTCCCTCAGTAGGGATGGTAGCACAGATGCTGTGATGCAGGAGAAAGTCACACCACAATGTGTGGGACAATGCTGAGCTCATCAGCATCTCACTTGACTGATGGGTGCTTTTGGTGCTGGAACGAGCACAGTCCAGTCCCACTAGCTCTCCAGTACTGGGTGCATGTGGCTGTCTGGAGCTATCATAATGTCTTAACTAGCAAGTTAAAGTCGAGCCACGCAAAGTATTTTTCACACGCAGAAGGCACATTACCTTTAAGCTGCCAATCACGCCACCCACCAACAGATATAAGGGAATCAGTGGCTGAACTGGACAATCTTCCAAAAACTTCATTCCTGAATGGCAAAAATGGATGTTTGTTATCTCAAGTGATCAGGTATTGCAACAAGCTGTACAGTGAAAACTATAGATGCTGTAAGTGAAGTGTAGTGCTTACACCCAAGACTTGTATCCAGTGTCTGTTGAAATGGGGGCTGAATTAAAAGGGGTTTGCACCTCCCACTACAGGAGTGAGGGCCATGAACAAGCAAAAGTCAGGAGAAGGAAGAGAGAGAGAAACAACAAAAACAACATCACTGTTTTCTGGTGTTACTGATTGGAGCCACGTATAGAGGTCATTAGCTTCAGCCACAGCTCTTTGTTAAATGAACTATTGACTGAGCTGGACAGGAAATTTTCATCAGCAGTAGAAAATTCACTGAAAATCAAAACTATGAAAGGAAGGAATTCTGATAAGCTTCCCCCAGGATTTTTCTGCTCATTAGTTCCTATGAGTGTGGCATGTTCCTGAGTCAGATGCCTGGAAGCTTGGGAGCCAATACCCGTGGGAGCACCTGGAACCATTTTAGCTTTTCAGGCAGCTGATGGGGAACTGTAAAAACTCAAGTTTCCAAGCTGTTTGGGTTGCTGGAGGATAAAAGCATTGGTTGTTATGGAGCTGAGGATCCTGGCAACCCTCAAATCTACTGCAAGAAAGGGAAAGCTGGGTAAGTTTTAGGGAAGAGAGTGTATGGCTGTGTGAGGATGTTGCTGGCAGTAGAGGCTGAAGCTTGTGATACAGGTCCGTGGCAGTGAAACTCATCTGTCCAAATATAGATGTCTGCAATGCAGGCATCCATGTGTGAACTAGTTTTCTAGACTCTGTAGTCAATAGGGAGAAATAGGCACTTGTAAAATTCAATTCATTTATCCTAAGATAGGCATTTGAAATGGGTGGGGTGAGTTGGTCCCTGAAAGTGCTTCTGTCTCTCCACGGCCATACAAGGGATCTAGACAGCCAGCTGTAGATACCTATAAGTTAGCTGGGATGAATCCTTCACCCAAGGCTCTTACCCAATGGCATCTTCAGAAATGTTAAACAGCTCATTACACTGTAATTTTATTGGTATTGATCCCATACTTCAGAGCTTTGATTGATCAGTTGCAGAGGGTAGAAAGGATTTTCTGTTTTCTTCTTGCTGTATAAATAGTTTTCAAGTAGATATTCTGACTTTTCTCTGAATAATTGGTGTTACCTTGATGCCATCGTGATTTTTTGCCTTTTCATTTATATACCTTTTATATAGCTTCTATGCACCCTCAGTGCTTTTAGCATGCATATTTGTAATTCCTTAAGTCCGATAATTTAGCATAGTCCTAATATTCTGTTAAGCCAGGAGACCAAACATCCTGGAGACCTCGCAGCTGGGAGGCCAGAAAGCCCCACGCTGTCCTGAGAAACCAAGGTCCTCTCTAGAACACATCCTGTAAACTGAGATAGGCCCACCCAAGGGGGAATTCCTCAGGATGGGGGGATATAACGCTAATCATTCAAGCCTCTCATTGGGGAATCTTTGATAGATATGCTAGTTTGCAAGGCCTATAAATTGTATACATGATCTATCGTGTGGGTGCATTTCGGCGCGTTCCACCTTGGCGAAGTGGTGCACCATAAAGATCCTTATTAAATACCGAGGTAAAAACCCCTTTTTCCCTTAAACGTGTCTGGCTCTTAATTTTAAGACCGGGGAAAGGCAACAACCTAGTTGCAGGATACTGAAAGGAATGTGCTGGTCTTAGTGCTAAACATCTCTCAGGTGGAACATCTTGCCTCCATTTTCAGAACTACACTGAATAGGAGGAACTAGGAAAGGAGTACCAGTGGGTTTTGGTTTGGTGGTTTTTTGTTGTTTTAGGGGTTTTGGGGTGTTGTTTTGTTTTTCCTTTTCTATAGCTGTAATCCTCTTCAGCTCATCAATTTGCCCACCGAATCCATTGCTATTGCTGGTCCAGAACATTTCTGATGTCCTGAACCTCTCCTGCACTCTTCACATAGCATAATACAGGTGTTCTGGATTGTGGTGGCTTGCTACAGGTCTGACTTTAGTCATAGGACACAGGGCAGGGTTTTGTGATCCACAGTTTTGTGATCCCCTGTTTTTAAGGTCTGTGGAGTCCAGTGCACTCTTCTATACTAAGTATTTATTACCAGCCTCTATAGAAATGAAAAAGGCTGCACTATTTGATTTGGTCTCTCTCCCCTTTTGTTCCTATTACAAAGCTGTAAGTTTTTGTCCATTTTGCCACTGTGTAATGCTGAGACCTGCTCAGACTCCCAGCTTTACAGGGGTGGGCAGTAGGGAAATTGTCACAAATTACATCATGTTCATCAGAAAGCTGTTGCCAGGGTTTCCAGAGTCCTTGGCCATCTAATAGCCTGCCACAAAAGCAGCTGGCCAGGGATCACTGGGAATATATTTCAGTTTAGGAACCTAGGCAATTTCTATTTCCAGTGTGTTAACTGAGATTTCAATTTGAGGGGAAAAAAAAGTCAAGAAAAAATGCCTTTCTTTTTTTTTGTAGCTCTCATGGAGCTACAATTCTCTTTCCCAGACACATCTATTATGGAGTCCTTACATATATATATAACATGACATCAGTCAGTCTTGGGAAGGATTTGAATGACAGACAGTGGCACTCTGTAGGTTTTGGGAGGATACTGCAGACAGATATGACAACAAAACAGTAGGTCAAAGCGGGTGATACAGTAGTAACTTTAAAAATACACCCCAAGGTGTGAATAGGAAATATGGACCCACAGTTGACAGATGGGCACTGGTATTTGTTACAGTGAAAACAGTGAATGTGCCAATCAGTTCTCACACAGCGTGTGTTTGATTTATCTGGGAACACCAAAACTAGTAGGAAAGCATCAGTGCTAGCTCTTCTTTCCTATAAGCAACAGATTTGTTCTCCTTTGGCTGATAGAGATGGGATATATGGACCATGAGAGATCAAAGCTCTGGTCTACTGCAGTGCTCCCTGCAAGCCACAGCCATCTGTGGTTCAGAGTGGAAAGCAATTGAACCTGACCACAACACAGACCAGCACAAGAGTCCAAATGAATGAACCAAAGATCTTTGCAAGATTAGACACAGCCTGCATAGTGTCCAAAAGGAAGAAAGGAGATGGGAGGTTTTGGAAAGCAGAGGTACTTGCATATTTTACCTCTTGGCTACCACAGAACAACACTGCAGTGTGATCCAGGACACAGAATCCAGCAAGTGGAAAGAGCACTTGTGAGCAAACAGGACATGAGCTTCTCCACAGGCACCATTTGGGGCAGTGCTCTGGCATGGCCCACAATGGATTGCTACCAACCAAGTGTCCTTGTGACTCATGATTGTCCATGAGATGAGGGGCCAGGACAAAAGAAAATCAGTACAGTACTGGCCTCTTTTTAGCTGCTTTGCTCTTCTCAGCTGAAAATGGTTGAAGTGCACCCCATAGGAAAGGAGGGCTGCTGTATAGCAAGGCTGATCTGGTGTTTGGTGCCCGCTCCACAACTTTTTTTCTAATGGGAGATGGAGGATACAACATGCCAGGCCATTTTCAGGTGTTCCTGGTGAATGGCTGCAACTGTCATCACTTAGCACAGACCTCAGTCAAGCCCTGACTGTGGGCCTTACACTTGGATCTAGGTGCTGCAGAGAATTTATCTCAAAGTAATTGCTTTTGGGCACCATTTTATCAGAAAGCTTATCAGCAGATCAGAGGACTGGCTGAAAGACTGAAATGCAAGGAAAGATTGTGTTAAACAACAACTCCTAATCTCAAGACTGGTTCCTATGTAAAGACACGGAGTATGAGAATAGGCTTCAGACAACTCTTGAGAGCATTTGAGATTTGAGGAATTATTTGGTGTAGTTACAAGTGTGAGGAGTAGTACTGGGTTAAATTTGAACAGGGGGCAACTTAGACTGCTTATTGAGAAAACCGTGTCATCAGCTTTCAAATGTGATTTAGCTACCCTTGGGGAATTCTGTATATAAAGGTATTCTGGACAACATGCAAGAATGTGTTATTGAGAGTAATCCTTCACTGTCCCGGAAACTGAAAAAAAAATTAAAATAAATCTCTGTATCTTTGGAGTGTTTAGTGAAAAGAGGGATCATCTCTGCCAGTAAAAGTGAGAAAGCTGCTAAACAATCTATGGCTTAAATGATGTCACAAGTCTGCAGCTTGGAAAATATGCTGAGTCCTTTTCATGTATCTTGAATTATACTGTGATTTACAGCATTATCGAATTTCAAGAGTGTATAATGTTAGCATGTAATTATTACCAGGGTTGCCTGTTATTCATCTCTGAGTTTTAACAAGTATTGTTTCTCACAGTTTTCCTCTGCAGGAAGCAAGAGCCAAAATGACGGGAGGCACATCAGCAAGTTTTTTTCTGGGATCATGGTAACAGAATATTATCAGAAAATCACAGGGTTTTGCTTGGATAATAAATGACTGCATTTTCCTTGACATTTCATTTTCCTAAAAATGCCTTTGCTGATATGGAGCTGTAGGAAACCAATATCCTCTGACAACACTATATTACAGTGACATTATCTCTTAATTTCAGTAAGTTGTGGGGGAAAAAAAGGGCTCTATATCTGATAGAGGAGATACCCAGAGCTCCAGGCTAATATCTTACGCTATACTTTTCACTGATCTTAAAGGTATTATGAAATATTCCCGGGAAATGATATTTATAAGTGGTCAGATTCCAGCCATGGATTCATTTCCAGGAGGCAGGATGTCAATATGCATGGAAGCCGTGCCACATTTTGAATTATACCTTCCCATCCCTATTTCACAGTTGAGGCATATTCAGCCTGGGGAAAAGCTAAAGCTAGAATCTTCTTAAGGGATAAGTAGCAATCTTAAGTCATGGATGAGTATAAGAGCTGAAATGTTGAGATATAACAGTTCAGTCCATTTCCCTACTTCCTAATTGCTCCTTAATCCCTCATTAGAACCCCCTAATTCCTAATTAGGGCATCCTAATCAGAATCCCACCATAGTCATCAGTGGTGCTTTGAAGGCCCTAGTTAAAGGGAATAGCACCAACCTTTAGCTGAACACTTATTATGTGGGTTTGGATAACTATCCATGCCAATGGGTCAGGTGTCCCAACTGCCTTAAAAGTCACCTCATCTCAAGGCAGACACCTAAGAGGGGGTGTGGGACTTTCACTGTCAGGAATGTCCGTTTCCCTTAGCAGCCTGCAAGGGCAGCACATGGCGCTCAGCCTGGCTGCGGATGCACACAGTCCAGGTCTAGGTGGGATGCATCTTGCCCACAGCATCTGCATGTAGAGTTCATTTGGACCATCTGTCATGAATAACGAGGCACAAGATGAACAGCTTCTCAAAGACAAGGATTCTTGAGAGCTTTGAACTCAAAGTGATCTGGATACACTGGAAAAAGGCATTCAAAACCTATGAGATGAAAACTGATAGAGCTGAACACTGCATGTAGGGGAGGAAACTTCAATGTAAATAAAAAATGAGATATGTCTGATAGGGAGCAGCACTGCCAAAAACCATCTGGGCTTACAATGCATCATAAACTAAATTGGAGGAAATGGGTTGGTGCAGAGAGACCAAGTTTCATTTTGAGGTGTGTTTACAGAAATCCTGCATGTTAAATAGAGAACCTAATTATTCTGCACTGCTCATTCCTCAGGTCTCAGCTGGAGGCCTGTGTTACATCTTTCTTTTTTTTTATAAGGAAAAATACTTACACTGGCCAGAGGCCAAAGGAGGGAGGCAAAAACGAAAAAAAAAAAAAAAAAAAACAAACAAAAAAGGGAACCG
>VXBT01012118.1:190358-263580 GCA_013400235.1 Oriolus oriolus | reverse complement strand
GGTGGGGGGGGGGGGGGGAGAGAAGATGGAGCAAAATGGGTTATAATAGCAGCCTTCAAACAGTTCAAATGATCTCTTGAGTAGGACAGTGACCAATCTATTTTGTGACCACAGTGGGCAGGACAGGCTGTAACCTGTTTAATTTGCCATAGGGAAGATTAAGGTTGGACATGGGGAAAAATATTTTGTCTTTGAGAGCAATAATATGTTGAAATAGCCTCCTTGGGAAGCCATGGAATTTCCTTGAGCAAGGGCAAGTCAGATATCTGTCAGGGATGCCGTGAGCATGCAAGCCTGTCTGAAAGCAGAGGTGGACTGGTGTCTCTACTGATGTTTCTCAAGTGGGGTTCACAACCCATATGGAGGATTTGAAAGGCCCAAAGGGAGCAATGAAGTGTTAAAGAAAAAATAAAAATCTATGTTAATGGAAAGGGAAAGGTGATGCTTAAGAAAAGAGGGGCCTTATGCAGTTTAAAAATGTATAAAATTCTGCAGCTCAAAGGATTTTCCTTTCTTAAATATTTGATCTTGGAATGCTACTCACAAATCCAGCCTTCGAGCAGTTACACAGAGACAGATCAGCCAAAAAACAGGTCTGACTTTCAAAAAGGTGGAGAAATAGCAGCCTACAGCATCTCTTCCCCTTCCAGCACTATGCTTCTACAATTTTTTGCAGTGTAGTTAATACAGAGGGATCCTGATTAATGAAGTCTTCTCATGTGTCAGATTCTGAGCTTCCTCCCACAGACAAAGCTGAGTTTTGAGGTAAAACACACTAGAGTGGCTTTTAAGATAAAGAGGGTCAGAATTCAAGTACTCCTTCCTCCCTGATATGGAGTGTGGGCTGGGATTCTGTCTGAAGCTAAAGCACCAAGACAGAGGTTTAACAATTGGAAACTCTGAATTTTACAGCTCCTTTCTTCCACCAGATGTGTTAGCCTGCCACACAATGCCAGGAAGTTTCTGTTTTCAAATTGCTTTAGTAGTCAACTTACCTATAAAAGTCATGGACAGTGGTAAGGCAAGGAAGGCAAGGAGCCCAAATATAAAGCATGCTGTGAAGGAGAAAAGAAAGACAGTGTTATTTGGGCTAGCTTAAGTTTAAAGACCAGCATTTCCATCCAGTTCTTTACAGATGCTCTGTATCCAAACAATCGCGTAGGAAGCAATGCAGTGCACTTGCTGGGGTGGGAATATCCCCTCTGTGGTGCAGCATTTGTGGTGATGGGACCAGCACGTGTTTTATCACTTTCAGGCTGCAGTGGGAGACACAAACTGCTTTTGCAGCTACCACTTGCACCTTCTCTTATTAAAAGGGCAAGGAGTCAGTCACTGCTGCCGTATCCTGCATCCTCTTCAAAGGCACTGCCAGGCGACTGTGCAGTAACAAGTAATTTTGCATCAGCTAATCCATGGCAACTGATGAGCCGTATCTGTTTGCTGGGCAAATAGCAGCTTTAATGCCATTCCACTTAGTTTTCACTGAGAGCTAAATACACTGTCTTTATTACAGATGTGAATTGTTCCTGGCTGGTCTAACTCCCTGACACAGCTTAGCTCATGAGCGCAAAGGTGGCAGCCCTGCTGCAAGGGATGGGATTTGTCTTTGGGATAGATCAGCTTAAGCTGCATGGAAGGATGCTCTTAGGGATGCATATAGACCATCCCTGCAGGTGAGTAGACCTGAGGTGCTTGCTTACTCCCTAGAGAGCTGCTGGTGTATCTGAGCCCTGATATTTTCCCAGCACAGCGTGGTGCTGCAAAGGATGAATGCTTACCTTCACGGAAGGTGAGGGACACTAGCATCAAGAACAGTGTGAGCAGCCTGTCTCACAAGAGCTGTCACCTCTGTGCCTGATCATGAGCACTTGGCAACGTTAAAGTGAAACGCTGCCTTGCCAAATGAGAATAAAATATAATGAGGACACTCTGTGGCGAGTGTCCCTGCAGAGCCCTTCCAGAAATGGCTCAGGCTGCAAGTGGGCACCTAAGGATGCCAAAGGGCAGGTGGGCATAGCTTGCAGAGGAGTTGAGAAGAGCATGGAAAAGAAAAGGAGTAGGACGTCTCCTTGGAGGCTTGTGAAAAACATCTTGGAGCAAGTACTTGGAGTTGGTTTGGGACCAGCCCTTTCCCTGGGCAAACTGTGTCACGCAGTTCCCCGTGCCAGAGAACTGCAACCTCTGCAAGGCGCACGGTGTCCTCCTGGCCGTGCAGGAGTGGGGACACTGCCAGCACCCTGCGGACAGTGCCACTCTGGAAAATTCTGCAGCACTGCCAAAATATCACCCTCAGGCTGCCTTAGAGAAAAAGGGCAGCATCATTACCTCCACTTTACAGAAGGAGAAACAGAGAGAGGACATAGGAGCAGCATCAAAATTCAGAGCAGATCCAGCAGGCTTTCTGACTCGCAGACACTTTTTATGGGAACACACCATCCCCCACATACTGCTTGTGTTTTCTCCGCAGAGAAGCAGGATCTTACACTTCAGTGCTTGAGAGACATCTTTCTCAGAAGTAGCATGTTTGTTATCTCTATGAATTGGGAGAGACTGAGGGTATTTTGAGCTGAAGAAAGCACTTCTGTTCCTTTGTGTAGCCCCCTCCTCCTTTCCCTGTAGGCCGGTCTCTCTCTCTCTCTCTCTCTCCATCTCATTTGTGCTCAGACTCCTATCTCTTGAATGCTGCACAGTACAGAAATTCTTCCTCTGCTTGAATAGTGTCCTACACTTGACTAAGCTCTTTCAACCACTGACAGCCTCTCATTAGAACAACTCAGCCTAGAGCCTCCCTTTTCACCACGTCACATTTTGTGCTAGCTCCTCTGCTGTCATGTTATCTAGACTATTCTTTCATATTAAGAAGCAATGGTGTTGTAGCTGAGTTGGGCTTCCAACATCATTTGTGGGCAAACAGTGCCCACAGACTGGGCAACTCACTTGCCTGGTGCCCAAAGGGGTGCAGTTCAGGTCTGCAGGCATTGCACCGACTGCCTGGTGTTGCCACAAGTCCTGTCATTGCAGCGCAGCCCTCGGAGCGACGTCACCATTCTGCCTGAGGTTTCGTAGCTGCCTCCTGTCCCTGCCCTCGCTGCACGGGAAGTACTCAAGGAGGTGGAGTAGGAGGAGGAGGAAGAGGAGGAGGAGGCATCATGTCATTTGTTAGTTGTGCAGCGCGTGTTGTGCCTGACCCCGGGCAGGGACGCTGCAGTAAGCTCTGGAAAAGGCTCAGGGGGCTCGTGTACATGTGAGGCTGCACATCTGGCACACAGGTGTCCGTGCTGGCTCGTGTCTGACATCTACCCAACAGCCCGATTTTGGAGGGGAGAAATGGGAGGTAGAGACCACTCAGAGCTCAAGAGAAAAAGATAATGGTTCATTAATTCCGCTCCCAAAGCAGTCGCTGGGAGTGTATTTACTCATTATCTCCCCATTCAGCTACAGCCTCTTAGGTCTCGAATTGGAGGGGCAGATGCATAGCCTGGGAAGGCTTCCAGATCCATGTTTAACAAAGTGAGCTCTGCAGCCACCCTCAGTGTCGCTAGCAGCACTAAAGACTGATTTTCCCTAAATGTGTGGGGGTTTCACAGAAATGCCGCTCAGCTGGGATGCACGCATCCTCTGCCTGGGTTTGTCTGGGCTGTGCTGCCCCTTTCTGGTCCGAAGACAAATTGCTTCAGAAAATGGTGTTTGCCGCAGGGTCGCGCCGCTCAGCAGAGAGGACGCTGCTGTGTAGGCAGGTCCGCATGCGGGGCTTGTGGTATTTATATGTCGGCGATATCGCCTCACAGGCTGGTCGGAGAAGCTCCTGGCCCCATTCCTGGAGCGAACAGCAAGGTAGTCTCTAAAAACACAACACAGTGAGGGACAGACATGGCTCGAAAGGATATCTGCTCCGTCAAGCTGGTGCCGGGCGTCAGGCAGGAGAACTCACTGCTCTGTACCAGCAGGGCAGCGCCTGCTGGGGCACTGGGGAAGCCCTGCTGTGGGAATCCTAATGTGCTGGGAAATGGATGAAGGGGAGAGCTCGTGTCTGGGGTCGCAATAGAGGAAGAAGAGAACAAGTGGCTGAGTATCTTGCACATTCCTTGAAATCTGTGGTCACAAAAATCAGATCAGTGGGTGCAAGTTTTGTGCCTCCTGCCCAGCAGTACAGTCAGCTGATATAAATCTGCTGTTTAGCTGAGTTCCTCTTGCCAGGGTCTCCCCAAAGAGGTAAATGCACTTGAAATCACTGTTGACATTTTGGCTGTATGTCATGGCCTCTCTTCTGTCTGATGCTTGAGCCCTTGCATCTTCCACAGCCATGCCCCTGCACTGCAGCTCTCCTCCCAGTCCTCTGCCACTCCCTTGTTTTCTGTCCCCTCTAACCTGTGCCTGGCCTCAGGGCACACGGCCTGATGTCCTCTGGCATTTGCTTGGGATCTAGAAGCAGTATTGGAGGTGACACCAATTCACCTGTGGGCTCCTCAGACTTTATTTTGCTGCCACGAGTTTTCCAAGCACGTGGAAGTTTCAGTTCAGCTCAGACTGTCCCTATTTACTTTGAAGAGAGAGAAAAGTTTCTTTTCAGGTAAGAGTCCTCACAGGATTTTCAGAAGTGATTTATGAATATAAATCTCAACCTACCTACTCGTCTTAGTAGTATGCTAATACAGCTGTAGTGCAAGCTGCTCAGTAGAGTGACAAGCTCTCTGATAATAAATACAGTAATAAATGAAGTGTTGGTTACATTACCATCACTCCCAAGTGCTATTTGTTCTGTAGCCTGTCAGGCTTTCGATAAAAAAAGGAATTTTTTTTTTTTAAATGAGATGCTACCAGCTTCCAAACAAATTCTGCAGTTACCCCAGAATTTATCTGCATAAGCAAGCTGAGGAACAAAACTCTGTGTGTAAACTCACAGTATGCCCTTTGGACACCCTGTGGGAATGCTGCTCTGAAGGGGGCTGACTCCCAGCACTCTGAGTGTTAGGAAATTCGGGTCAAATTCATTTGGCAGGGCCCGTGGCCGGCTGATGCCCTGAGGCAGATGCAGATGGCAGAGCAGTAGCTTAGCAAGCAGTGTCACAGTGTGCTGCATTGCAGCACGGGTGGTGCAACAGGCTGGAGTGCAGATGGGGAGCAGGTATTTTCATCCATGTTTTATTCCTTCATGGTATCTGCAGGCGTCCCCTGCGGTGCTGACAGGCACTTGGAGAAAAGAAAGAATGCAGCCTGTGAGGGAGTTGTGGTGGCAAAGAAAGTCTTGACGGATCTTTCTGGGCAACCAGCCCCAGTAAGGTCATGTGTTTTACAGACCAGGGATGAGTCTGCCCTTGGTTTTGGTAGCTGTGGATACTGGCTGTCCTTTCTTTCCACAGGAAAATGTTACTGTCTCAGATGGGATATGCAGGAAAGGCTTAAACGAAGTAACATGAAAGGAATGAAATCTGTTCAGCTTGGCCAGCCATCACCAAATGAGAGAAAATAACAGCAAGGTTTGAGTACTCAAAACCAGACCTGTGAATGATCCAAAGAGTAGAGACGTGAGATGAACTTGAGCAAAACCAAAGACTGGTCTGTTCATGAGGCTACATGCCATAGCAAGGAATTATATTGATGGGATAGTCTCTGGGAACATGTGGCAAGAATCCCATCCCTGGGGTTATTTAATCCCTTGATCAAACTGGATGCTCAGAAGATGGAGGATTCGGGTAAGGAACTGCCAATTCCCGTGGAGGTCTCTAGTTCCAGTGCAAGAGGCAGGGGAAGTGTGAGAAAATGGACCAAATCCAAGGTCAGGGCCACCAGCTGTTTGCTGTTTTCTGTCACTCTTTGCTTTGGCAAGGTTGAATTACTGTGAAATAGAACTTTGGTACCCAGATATCAGCATCACATCACCTAAAATTTAAGTCCAAGGTGTAGGCACTTTGACGGTTGAGCAGTATTGCAGAGGATCTTGTCTGAGTTTTATATTATGCCTCTGGATACTAAACTACAGTTATGCCATGGTCTAGATTTTGGATTTGGCCCCTTGTGAATAATTTCCAGAAGTTCTTAAAAAACAGTATTTAGGCATTACATTAGAGCCATTCAGTTTGCTTCACAGTAGATCCAGGGTAGTGGATTAGCCTTTTTTTTTTTTTTGTCAGTTAATTGAAGACTGAACTTAAATTGCTACATCAAGAATGAAATGATGCTCCACAGGTGGGTTGGCTCTTGGGGGTTATTTAAATACCAGGAGACCATAGGTACAAATGTGGGTTTTGTGCTGAAAAGCTCTTTGAAAAATATATACAGGATGATGAGAAAAAGTGAAATTAAACATCACTGCGCTTCATGAGGGCTTGCATTTTAATGAACAGAAAATGAATTGTCGATGCAGTAGCTGATCCATAGCTAAAGCTGAGCTGATTTTGAACTTGAGCATGGTGAAAACCTGAAGATGCTTTTCTGGAATGGTATTTCTGAGGTGCCTTACTCATGGGTAACTTTACAGATACCCAAGAGGGTGCTTCTGGTGTAGAAGAGCATAGGTGAGATCAGAACTAATCCCCATCCTTCAAAAAAAATTCAGAAGGATTAATTTTTTTCTCTGTCATCATTGAAGTTCCAGTGGTAATTTAACACCAGGGAACAGTGACATTTTGCATGTAACCACTAGGAACAAAACTTGGAGAAAATACCACTTTTTAAATTGTGATATTCACCAGTGGGTCTAGATCCCCCCTGCATGTCCTTTCTGCAGGATACAAGGGATCCCACAGGGACCAGCTGGGTCCCAGTTCCACTCCCAGGCACTTGTCAGGATGTAATGAGGGTGCCACATGCTCTGCACCCTTTGTTTTCCATCACTCCCCAGCCCTTCTTTCCCCTGGGGCAATGATGAGCATGAAAAAGTGGGCCAGAAAATGTCCTCTCCTTCCCTACCTGCGCCAGGTTTCTGCAGGGAGGCCTGGATTAAGCTTCCTGTCCCTTTGACCTGATTTTCTCTGACAGGTTTTAAGGCAGCAAGGGTAGTTGAGGGGTTTAATCATTAATAAAAGTTCATTCTGAACTTTGAGAGCCTTCCAAGCAAAGCAAAGATCAGGACTATAGAAGACCCCAAGGTAACACCCAAGACTGGCAAATGCAGCAATCAGTAGAGTATCAGTTATGATGAGTGGTCCAGGGGTTTGCTGCTTTTTGTATTTGAGTGGAGTTAGAAATTGCTACTGCCTAGAAGTGAAAGCAAAAGGCACTTACAACTCAGAGTGAGAAGGAGATGCAGTCAGCAGGAGTAAGCTGCTTTAAAACCCACGGATTTTAACCTCCTGCTGAGGACACTGCTTCCCTGATCTTACAAAACCCCACCTCTGAAGTGTATTTCTCCTGTGCCTCTGTGGAGCTTGCACAGCCTGAGCCCAGGTCAACTTTGTGCTGCATTGCTCCTCGGAGAGCAAGAACCAGCCTGTTCAACCAGCTGTCAGCTCATTACAGCCCTCTGTGTCCTCCCCCATGGGGTGGGAAGAACCAGTTGCTTTAAAACCTGAGCGAGCCCAGGCTGTCATGCAAAAGAGCCTCTGTACAGAGAACTGGTGCTTCCAACCCACAGCAAGGGGCTTTTAATGGGGGATACCCGTGCCTGCAGTGGCCCTTGTGCCAGGCAGCAGGCAAGCAGAGGTACCCTGTCCCAAGTCTCACTGAGTGAAAGGGGGCATATTCCTGACCATATTCCATCCCCAGACTTGTGTCCCTGTGCCACCACACAGGCTGGCAGCAGTTTTGCTTGGCAGGAATTGCTCCTAGGAGAGTTTGTTCCCAGGCTGGCTGTGCTGCTCTTTACCAGGTGATTTTCCCCGTGGATGCTTCTGCTGCACTGTGTGTAATGTAACACTTCAAAGAGGGGGCAGACACGTTATTTTGCTTAGGCTGTGTGTTGCAGCCCATACTTAGGTACATGGTGGTGTTTGTATTTGTTTGAAATTTTGTGCTGGTTGCTCTACTTCCAATACTGCAGCAGGCAGCTGCTGTTTGGGCAGAGTTACTATTACACACTCCATCAGCACCCTAAACTGTCTAGGAAAGGAAACTTCAGTGGAAGATTCAGGTGGGACTTGGCACCATCGTGATTCCTTTATATACCTGGCTTAACAACAGGGCTGCTTAAATGCATGAGCTGATTGCTACCAGAACTGCCTTACCATTGCTGGCAATTTTAGATATGCACCGGTGGCAGGCTTTCTCCAGGCCGGCAGCCATTGTGATGAGCCTTTCTGGGGTGTCTGTGGAGACAGAGAAATTCATGTGGCTGTGAGAAGTGTCTTTACCTTTCTAAGTATCTTCACTCAGAGTACTCACACATGCTGGCAGGCTTTCACCACCCTCAAAAACTCCAAGCATGCACAAGCCCAGCCAGCAGCTAGCAGCGTGGCGTACCCAGAGGCAGGTATGCCTTCCAGCAGCTCCAGGCTTGCCTGCTGGTGATGGTGCGCGAGCTCTGGGGTCACAGGGAGGCTGGGGGAGAAGTATGAATGCCATCTTCCTGAAAAAGCTATTGAAGGTTCTATCTTGACTTTGGTTGGGGCTGGGGCAGAACAAAGTGTGTTTAACTTATGAGAAAACCCAGTGAAAAAGGTGGGTTTCGCTACACAAACCTCAGCAAGAATTAACTAGTGAGCAAAAATGAATTAAAGACGAAAAGGAGGAGAGAGGATGAAAATAGTTTTAAGATCGAGGAGGATTCTGAAGAAGAATATAGAATAAAAACTGCAAACCACAAGGAGCCCAGAACAACATGCCTTTGACAGAAAAGTAGCTGGATGAGAAAGCAGCTCCTTGCAAAGGAGAATTTTTACGAGGTGGGGTGAGGGATGAGCAAGCAGCCAGGCATCCAAGGCCGAGCCTCAGACAGCACCAGCAGTTAAGTAGCATCCAGCATCAATGGGAGTGTGGAAAGTCTACACACACAAACACACACACACACACACACACATGCTCCAAGCCTCAGCTTCTGGCCAGGATCACCACAAGTCTGCCACCACCAGCAGCTGTGTGACAGAAGAAGGTGTGTGTGCAGGAGGCCAGGATAAGGGAAGCTGCATTCCTGCACATACCTCAAAATAGCCTCTAGATTTCCTAATGGTTAAAGAGCAGTATTTTAAGCTTAGCCTTGTGTTCTAAGTTGACATGGAATACGCCCTAGGGCTTTCTGGTGCAATGCTGTGTCCAGCTTGGCCCAGAGCCTACTAGGGACTACAGGGTCCCAGGCATGTGTTGCAGATAAAGACAGACTTGTTCAGCCAGGTGGTACGTGGCCATACCCGCCTCCAAAGTCTGTCCAAGCCCTACTAGTCATGGCTGAGCAGAGGCAACTGTCTCCAAGCCAAGACAGGACCCTCTGCTGCCATGGGCAAGGGTTTGCTCCTTGCACAGTGGCATTGCAGATTCTATTTCCTGCCAGCAAGAGAGGCAGGTGTGGTTTTACCTGTGAGTGAGTGACCAAGCAAGAGTCAGAGACTGAGGCATTCACCAACATCCCACCAGGTCAGTAACCCTTGCAGGTAGCAGCCAGCCACCAACATGTACATCCAGGTTTCTAGTGTGCCTCACTCATCAGACATCTCATGAAATTAACTCTCCTTGTCCAGCCCTCATCTTCATATCCCAGAGGACATCTCCGTCAGTGCTGAGCGATGGACTGGAATGGAAATTACATGTAAGTGTCTGACCTCTGGTGAGTGCATGTGTCTCATACCAGCCACCAAACCTTCTTCAGCAGAGCAAATATTGTGCCTTTGGGCTACAACTATTGATGAGCATTTTAAGGAAAAAAATAAGCACTGTTGCATGCTCAGGGAAAACAGAACGGGGGAAAGGAAGCTGGTAGTTTTCACAACCAAATGACACATTAACTTTAAAACTTCCAGTGCCGGTTTATTCCTAGAAAGTGCACAAACAGGCATTCATTTTGGATATGGCAATGGCTGCTGACAAATATGTTCTAAATTATGCAGAGATCAGGAATATTAGTTTTTATGTAAATGTTTATGACTAAAACTATTTTTGCTGCAGTAGTTCTTACAGAAACAACATTAATCCGTCCAATGCCGTATTAAAAAATCAGTTGAATATCAAATTATCTTAAACAGAATTTATTGTGGCTGGGAATGCTGTATTTCCATAAGCAGAGGGTATAACAGACGTTTTGTCTTTATTTACTGCTCTTTTACACTAAAAGAAAAACGACAGACTGAAGGAGGACTCGGTATCTGGAAGCGTGTCACCACCTAGTGACGGAGCCCCGAAGTGGCCGTGAATCAGAGCTCCGTGCGTGCAGTTCTAACAGGTGAGAGAAAGAAAGCCATTTCACCATGGCTGCGCACAGAGCCCGCTCACACAAGAACACAGCACACATAACTACCAGGTAATGGTTTCAGTCCTTCCTCAGACCTTAGCTTGGACTTCTCCAGGACTCACAAATCCCTCAGAGAAGTCATTATATCTGCCAGATAAAGAGGTGTTGCCCCTTTCCCCCAGACCTTGGTGTTTCTGCAGAAGCCGCTGTGGGTATTGAGGATGAATTATTTTCTTTTGTGCCAATGCATGAGGGTGCTAAAGTGCAATTCAGCAGCCAGGCAGCTGCAGAACAGTTTTGTTTCCCAGCTGAAACAGGGAAATTGTCACTGAAACTCACAGGAAACTGAAATGGGTGCAGCATGAAGACTGGTGGCATACAAGGGCAGGAAAGTGTCCTGCCCCACTGTGCCTGCTCCCAGTTTGACAGTGAGTTGGGAAAGTCATATGCAAAATATGAAACTCAGCCACAACTAGGAAAAAAAGTTAATGACCAAAGCCCACTTCTGGACTTCTTCCCATCAGTCCTTCCCTGAGTTTGTTTCCCCAGTGCGAAGGGACCTGCCCTTGGGTTAGAAGGGCCAGCAAGCAGTGGGGACAAGTCTCTGAGCCCCTTGCAGGAGGCTGGAGCCTCTCCATACAGCCGCTTTTCAGGGTGGCAGGTTGCAACTGAGCCACAGTAGAGCCACAGCACCGCTGTGCCTCTTCCAGGCTGTCCAGTACTGCTCCCTGAGTGCCCTTGCTGCTGGTGGTTGGCAGCCAGGCTTGCCCACCCGAACACAGCTGTGTCCCACTCTGCTGCCTCCTTTCTAACTCAGTCCCTTGTCCCTTACAAGCAGCAGTGACGAGTCTCTGCAGCACAGACCCTCCATCCTGCTTCCTTTGTTATTTCAGCTAGTTTTAGCTTTAAACTATTTTTCTGGTCATTATTCTCATCCTAAATGTTTAGGTAATAGGAGTCAAGAGAAGGTGAGCCCTGACTGACTGGTGCAAGCCTGACCTGCAGCAAAGCCAAAAGACAGCGTCAGGCTGGCCCCACCGTGTGTCAGTCCAAACAAGAGCCATGTCCACACTTGCACTGTGGTGTTCAGACTTTTCAAACTAAGCCCTTCTCTCTCCCAGCTGCAGGTGCCACACTCTGCGCTGGTGGACACAGCAGGCAGAATTGCTGGGGCTCCCTAAAATCCCAGTTCCCACGTGATGGCTTCTGAGTGCCAGGGGATCCCTGCTGGGACACAGGAGGTGTACATGGGCCAGCAAACCCCTCTGGAGCAAGGGCTCTTCTCTAAGGACTGCTGGAGGGAATGATTTCTTTTTATTTTTCTGAAATATTCAGAGCAAAGTCCTCTTCCAAACCCGTCTTCCTAACACACCACATAGCCCCACACTGGCTTTTATGCCAGCACATTGTCCGATTCCCAGCAAACCCCTCTTACCTGAGAGTGCTGTGGGTGCCAAATCCGCTCACTTGCACGTGTGGGAGATGGGGCAGAGGGACGGCAAAATCCAGCCTTCAGTGGAAGCCAGCTGGGAGAGCCCTCTCCAGTGGGACCCCAGAGCTCTGCTCGGCTCCCTGGGACGCTGCCCGTGGGCGGTGAGGCACGGAGGGGGGGCTTGGTGGCTTTTATTCCTCCTGGCCTCTCGCTCTCACAGCTCTCGACGGCAGCACCGTGGGAGCTGTGGGATGCGGGAGCGCTTGCTGGCGGAGCCCATCCTCATTAGTTTCCCCACTCCCACGGCTGGCTGGAGCCACAGCCCACCCTGTGCCGTTTCAGGGTGACAGCAGGGGGAAGCAAAGGACCCCACACAACTGTGACTGTACAGGAGGGGGAAAAAAACAACCCAACAAATTTATTTTGCTAAGTCTTTTATTTTAGAGAAAAAAAAATTATTAAGAAATCAGTAGAGCGTGGTAAGTACTTGGTTCATTCTTCATGCAATTCCCCCTCTCCCCATCAATGCAGCTGATAGAGCTCTTTGCAAACTGCTGCAAATATCACCTTAGCTTTTGGCTCTCTTATATGTCATGTGTCACCCTGGCAGAGGTCTAATTTGTTTGGTGGTTACTTGCTAGGTCGCCTTCCCATCAGCAGGTGACCATCTGGCATCTGAGGTGTAATTATAGGTATGGATAATCTGCTGGAAAGCCCTTGTTTCTGTACAAGAAAAAGTGAGTTTGAGGGAGAGCACCTCTGCAGGAGGAGTGACAGCATTAATAAAGATTGATGTGTACTTTGAGTCCCTTCAGAAAGGCCCCGCAAGAACGAGAAGGTTACCTGCTGCATTAGTCATCGGCAGGGAGCTGCCAAAGTGCCTGCTACAGCTCAGAAGGAACAATTCTGCCTTCAGCTGCCAGGTTTGCACAGTTCATCACCGATATAACTCCCACTGCTACACGTTTTGCATTAAGAAAATGGGTCCACGCTGGGTCAGCCAAGGTAAGGAAAATGATGGTGTTTGATGGGTAACTTTGCATGCTGCTGGGTCAGCACGTGCACCTAACCACGGGCTGGTTCTTACACTCTCTGTGCTTTCCCTGCAGCAAGGTCCAGTGTGCTGGAAAAAGCCCAGACCTCATGGTGGTGTGACTGCCTGATTGCCATAGCCTTGCAGGGTGAAAATTTTGGTGGAGGAAGTTTGGCAGTGAAGCAGAAGGTGAGACTGTGGCCTTTATCCACTGTACTGAGCAGGGGTTTATTTCAGCACTTAGGCAAGGAAGCCATGCCCTCTCTATAGGCAGTGAAGGGAGCAGGGAGACACTTCTGGAAGACTCTGGTGCTCTCTACCTGTGCAGGAAGAGGCGCAGCAGGAGGAGACTGAGACACACTGTCCAAGTGGCCAAACTGGACAGCTTGGCTTTCTGTGCTCCTGGTTCTTCTTTCCTTCAGCGTAATAAAGCTTCTTATTCCAGCAGAGAAAGCTGCCCTTCCAGAGGTTATTCCTAGCCAGCACCTGGTATGAGATTATCAGCAAGGATTTCAGTCATGTCCAATATCACTGCCTGCTTTTGGGATGATTTTTCTCACCCTCCACGAAGTTCTGAGGCAAGTGTGGGTTGCCTCTGCCTGCTGAGGTGATGCCACGGGGTCACACATCCTAACCCAGGGCTTTCCAGCTTGTGTGCTGCTCTCCTTGTGACTGCTGAACTCCTGGGCTGAGAAGAGCAAAGGGACTCTGTAGTACTGCCACTGAAGGCACAAGCCAGAGCATGCTCTCCTCAGACACAGCTCCCTCTCAGACCAGGAGGGACTTTTACATCCCCACATAATACACATTTGGGGTTTTTATACCAGGTACCTTTTTGGAAGTGGTTGCACCTCACTATGAATTTTCCTGGGTACTTAATTGTTAGCATGGAGAGGGAAAGCGCCATGTAGAGATGGTCTCTCCTTTCCAGCTTGTATTCATGCGCAGTTTATTTTCATCCTACATATAGGGTGGGAACTTTTGCCATAGGGCCTTCTCCTAACTTGATGACTCAGAAGTCAAAATCAACATAGGAATAGTCCTTCATCTCCTACATAATTTTTTCTTTTCAAATTGGAAGAGTCTGACTGTTTTTGTAAATGCTGGATGCAATCACAAATGTTATATTTTCTTGTATAAATTATCCTTGTGTATTGAAATATAAACAGCCAGTTTATATTTCAGTGTACATTTCTTTCACTGTTCAAGGCAAAAAATGTGTACTTATCTGCTGAGAAATACTCTGCTTGTGCAGTCGAAACCAATTGTCAGTACCAACTCACCAGCATTTTAACGATCACCTGTGGGAATCCTGGAAATTATAACATTCAATCATCACAAGAAGATCATAGAAAAAAGTAACAAGGACCAAGAGTTCCTGTGGCAAGTGCACCCAGTGTTGACATTGACAGTTAGTAGTACCATTAAACTGCTTGATTCTGGTGTTTTTGAAGGAAAATTTTAAGGCAGCCTTAGGAAGATGCTGGGACTAGAAGTGCTGTCGATGCAGTGAGTCACTGTGTGCCCAGCCCAAAGTCCCCTGGGCTCTGAGAGCCAGGGGGTGACCATCTCCATCCCCTGGGATGGTCTGGAAGCTGCAGAGCTCGGTGCAGAGCAGAAGCTGTGAAATGCTTCAGCCTGCTGACACACACAAGATCAGACCAGGCACTTTCCTCTCACGTGCATCGCTGAGAAAATGTTTTGTGTGGCTGTCACTATAAATTACAGCGCCAGGTGAAGCCTGCTGCTGTGGATGTTTCAGTTCCTTGGCTTCTTCCCACAAGACTGTCTTGGGGAAGGGATGTTTATGTGCCCATCTCCATTGCAGTTTACTTGGCAATGCCCAGGAGGTAAGGCAGAAAATGAGAAAATATCAGACTGTCTGCTTCACACTTGCCCTTACTCAGGATAATTTATCACAGTGTAATTGAGACCTAAGGAACAGAGAGACAAAAGACAAAGTGTGCTGGAAAACCTCCAGGGAGAGCAACTTTATTAAAGTCTAGTAAGGGATAACTGCTCGTGTTGCAGCTTTCACTCAGTCAGGTTATTCAGAGGGTCTCTTTTTCAACTTTAAATATGCATCACACAAGCAGAATAGGATGAGATTTGCCTTGTTTTTGGAGCAAAGATTACAAGACGCAAAAGTAGCAGCTGTGGCTTGGGATACCTGTGAACCTCCAGCCCCAGATGCCGGGGGATAATCCTGGGAAAGTAACAAGAGATGTTCCCTGGGTCCATAGCCATTGTCCATCCAAGGCAGGGTGATGGGCCAGCTGTCCTCACCTCATTTGCTTGTATCACTTACTCTATCAAACTCAATCAAAACTAGCAAATAGATTTGCAAGTTGTTAGAGGGAACAACCAGACAGCAGAACCTAGGACAACAAATGCACATGGTGTGTTTCTGTAGAAAGCCAGGCTAAACCAAAACTCCAGTGCTTGAAAAGTTACTAATGAAAGTACTTCCTTAGGAATGTTTGCTGGTTTCCTATAGGGGAAAAAAAAAAGCTTCATTTCATTTTTATTGAATGGCATTCATCAGAGATTGTCTCCCACTGGTAGTTCAGGAGGTGAACCTGTGTGTTGTTCTGTGTAAAGAAAATTTTCCTT
Organism: Oriolus oriolus; assembly: GCA_013400235.1. NCBI lineage: Eukaryota > Metazoa > Chordata > Aves > Passeriformes > Corvidae > Oriolus > Oriolus oriolus. The sequence continues at coordinate 248,187 of VXBT01012118.1, read as the reverse complement.
TCAATAATAAATATATTTCTTTAAAAATTCCAGTCCTCTGTTCCCACCAAGATAACGAATTGCCCAAATTAATGTGAGCAAAATTTACCCACAAGCCCAGAACATTAACAGGGAAATTCCAGTACTCTTGAAACTTGCAATAAGAGAAAGTGAAATTACTGAAAATATAAAAGCCAAAGCCCCTATTGAGGTCCATGTATTCTTTGTTTATGCCACTACAGAGTGCGCTAGACAAATCTGTACAGTTTGCAAAACCCTTTGGGAATCCCTGAAAAATGAAGCGGGGGAAAAAAAAGATTAGCTCCTCACACAAGGGCATAATAAAGCTACTGAACATTTCTGTCTTAATTGTGCTTTGTGCTAGAGTATAAGGGAAAGTTACCACAGCTGAATAAAATGCTAAACTCTCCTAGCAGCAAAATGCCTCCTTTAATATAACAGCAGGAATATAAACCTCTCACTTATAAGATATAGTTGACAACAAAGGCTTATAACTCACAGAGGTTTTACATGGAATGGAAAAAAAAAAACAACCCAAAAAGCCTGTAGAGTTACTATTCCTGAAATATGATAATCTAAATCAGCAGTTTAATTTGCACTTCCGCATATCAGATTCAATATTCCCATAGCATACAGACATAATAAAAAGTGCTGTTCCATTGACAACAGAAGATAACATTTTACATTTTCATTTTTTTAACTTCATTTTCTCACTCGTGAAATATGCCTTTTGCCACCTTTCAGTGTGTGTGTCCTCCTCAATTGGAGGATAGAGAACCATATTTAACACAGTATCTGTTCAACAGAACCAAAAATTCTAGCCCTCCGAAAGGGAGGAGCACAACCCCTACTTGTAGCCTTAACTCATGGGAAACAGAACTGTGTGTTTGCTGTAGAGTGATTATGGTGAATGATGACGAGAAAAAACAGGAATGCCACAGAACAGTCGAGTGACCACAAATGAGCTGAACTCCACAAATGGATGGAGTTCAGTGCAGTATGGACATGTGTGGAGAGAGGAGTCTTCATTGCAGTTATCTGAATGCGTGATTTCTGGGGGAAAAAAAACAAAACCAAAAAAAGTTTGCTGTGCAGCTGAACTGAAAAACAGGATTTTGTTCACTCTCACTAATGGATCAGCTGAGAGTCAAATAGAGGTGTCTACCCAGGAACTCCCTTTAAGGTCTGCAGAGAGGGATGGTCTGATCTTGCTCCTTAAGTGCATCCCACCTGGCCTACATGGAAGGATGTAGGTCTTGTCTCATATCTGCTAGCCCTGGATAGGTGGGTAACTGAGGGCATCTCAAACAGTTCTAGAAGTCTATATTTATCTGCTCCTGCACTGGCTCCATCTGCACTGTGATATGGGGCTGGACACCTGCAGTGTGTGTAAATGCCCATATCACTGGCAGCCCCATTTAGTTATCTGCAGTATGGATCCTAAAGTCATCCCTGTGATCTGTGCAGGCAGGAATGACAGCAGTTGGTTAAGTTTGTGTTTCTTTCTTCTCTAGGGCTGTGATGGGGGTGGGAGGTGGGGTGTGCTGTCCCTACTGCAAGGGAGAAACAACCCTCCCCTCTATATTTGTGCATATTTAGGTAATGCATTAAAATCTCTACTTTGAAAGATAAAATCTTGCTTTATGCAGCCCCTCCAAGTCTCATAATCTAGAAATTACCCCACTGATTCCTGATTGCCATTGCCTGCCCACAAGGCCTGGTCTCAGGCTGCAGCTGAGAGGTCCAAGGCGGGAGTTTGTGCTCTTGGGATGCTTGTGAGAAGGATCTTTTGGTGGCAGCCAAGTCCATGACTTCTCACAGCCATGTGTTGCCATGCACAGAACATCTCATGGCTGGACAAGAAGGCATGCAGAGCAGGCCCTGAGCACATCGTGAAGAAGTCACTTTATTCAGCAGCGGCGTTTCCCTCCAGGCCAGTTTCTATTTGAGCAAGGGCCAAAGGGGATTCCCTGGGAACCCCAAGACCTTCCTCTGCAAAGGAGAGCTTTGTGGGAGCAGTTCTCCTGGCCGCTGATACAATGTAACAAATCCAATAGGATGTCAAACCCAGTGTTTTGGGGTCCCTTTGGGTCTATCTAAGGGGGATTCATTTCCTGGACTTCAGGTCCCAAAGGATTCAATTTTAGACCTAGTTGCAGTGGATGAAGGCAGGATTAGGAGCCAACTCAGCTTGGGGCTATAGTAAATACAGCCTCTGGCTGATACCTGAGCAAGCATACTCTGAGCCCTTTTTGGTGAAATTCGGGCATATCGTTGCTTCTCCTGATGAAATTATGTCTCAGGGGTGTGCTGGCATTTAGGCTCAGTTTTAAGTTTCCCCATCCAAAGGGGTTTGTGAGTGAGAGGCGTGACTGTTTGGGCTGCGGACGTGTCTCACCAGATGGCACTGTGCACACAGGCTCAGGACAGAACCGCGGAGGACAAGTGTCCAAGCAGCAGGTGTGGAGGTGTTCATGTGGTGTGTAGGTACACAAGCAAGTTCCCAGACCTGACTGGGGTGCTGCAGCTCCCGGTCCACAACCGTAGCATTCCCCAACTCTACTTAAAAGTGGGGACAATGCTGAAACTAAGTCATGTTCCCTTGCACGCTGGGTGGGCTCTGAGTGCCTCCAGCACAGCCCTTGGGGAAGCAGGGAAGCAACGTGTCCCGTGCACTGGGCACACCAGATGGCAACACCATTCACAAGGTGTCTGTTGTTTTCATACTATCTCCTTGGGGCAGCACTTCCCTAAGTGCTCTTTGACTGAAATGAGCTGTGAGACTCACAGAGGTAGCATGAGAGCAGAGCCTGCCACAGAGCTCTCCTCACAACTGTGTCCCATGGGATGCGCTGTGTTCTCTTCAGAGTCTGCTTGGCTCAAATCCTGCCTCTGTGTAACACGTACCTGCGTGACCTCACAGAAAAAATTGTGTTCGTTTTTTGGTGTTTTACTTTTTTTAATCTTACCATTCTGCGTGTTCCTCTTTGACAGGTTAAGAGCCAAACCACTGCTTTGGAAGACTTCCACAAAGACAGTCCCTTCTGGTGAGGTAATTTTAGTGATCTCTTCCTTCACTTCACTGATTACTTCAGGTTACTTACAGCCTAAGATTTAATACTTAATTTCCAGGAAAGCTTGCCCATGCTTTACCTGACCTGGCAAATCTACTATTCAGGAACATCAGATCCACATGAATTATAATATATATTGAGCTTTTCCTTAATGTGCCTACAGCTTTGATGCTCAGTCTTGCGTGAGCACATATGGGTCATTTGGTAGCTGTGAGGGCACTTTTTATCTGATCTTTGGTTTTGAGCTGTGAAATAGAGGTGATGATGCACTTTTTCCCTCAATTGAATTTCTGTTTCAGCTGAATTCTCCAGCATGAGCACTGTCCTGTTTTGTACAAGCAACATGAAGCCTGAGTGCCAAGGTTGGTGGGATGCCTGTGGATTAATTTAATGGATAATAATAATAATAAAAACATATGGTGAGTCATTTTAATTGACACTGATGACTTTAATGTAATTAGCATCAGGAAAATGCCAATGTTTATATTTGCTAAAAATGTTAACATATTTTGCTAAAAATTATAGCAACAGTAGAGAAGATGAAAGAAAGAAAGAGAGAAAGAAAGAAAGAAAGAAAGAAAGAAAGAAAGAAAGAAAGAAAAGAAAGAAAAGAAAGAAAAGAAAGAAAGAAAGAAAAAGAAAAGTTATTAAAAAAAGAGAAGCATGGTGAATCTGTTTTTTCAGCTCAATCTACAGTGTTCAGCTAGCTTAGGCTACTAAAACAAAGGCTAAGGGCATAGACTTAATCTATGTAAATATACCAAGGATGAAGAATTGCTTATGCAAAATAATAATTAAAAAAATATAGATCAAGTGAGTATAAATTGGCCATTAATTAGAATCTGATTTCTAAACCATCAGAGCGGCAGGGGTAGGAAACAGCTTCTCATTACCTACACAAAATGTCTTTTACTAGGCTGAGAGGGCTACCAGATGCACAAGCCCTTTATTTGATCTGAAACAACGTGGTCTGACACTTCAGATCATCTACAGTGGCTCTAAGTTTAAATTCATTAAATTAACCTGCTGAAGGTCTAACTTTGGGGCTTGTTTTTTGGTTTGTTTTTGTTGTTTGGTTGTTGGGGTGGGAGGTTCTGGCATTGATGTGTTTGGGGTAGGTTTGTTTAGATGATTTCTCGTTATTTCTGGAGCTGTGAGGCCACACAGTGTGCACAGGGTTGTGTGCAGGGGTCAGAAGGCTGCCATGGAAAGGCCTCCCTGCATGTTACTGCCTTTGTAAGGTGGTGATGTGATGGAGCAACTGTGAAAGAAGGACACTGAACCTGAGAACTCAAGAGATCTTTTTTTGCTAAACTTGAGTCTTAAAAAATGGAGTTGTAACCAAAACTTGGCTTGATTCACCACTGGAAGGTGCCCGAAGTTCCTTCCACAAAACATATGGCATATATGGCATATACAGAGCTTTGCTTTAAGTCAATGAAGATATTTTGGGATTCTGTAACTCCTGCCATCTCATTTTCTCTCTAAAAATACCTACTTCCTAAATCCAAAGGTACTTGAGCACTTGCAGCAACAACAGATGGTCCCTGCTGTGCACAGTAACTTTTCCAGGAACACAGATGCTCCCTAGAATGATTTACCTCCACATGGGCAGAAATCAAAGCCTTAGGACAGGTAAGGAAATCTTTCCAGACAGCTCCATACGTTGGTCAGAGAGCCACTGCTGCTATTTTAGTGATGGATGAAGGACCACTGAGGCAGAGCAGTCACCCACTCACGTTGAGGTCCCTGCTCACTGGTACATGCTGGAAGTGGCAGTGCCACCAAAGAGCTCCTCCCTGCACAGAGCCCTCTCTGGGACAGCAGCAAATGAAGATAAATTTAACTGTTGCCATCTAATGGGTGGCAGCTAATGATCTAGGTCTGACATGCACTCGTGTCCACTGCTACTGGGCTCCTCTCTGGGAATCAGATCCAAATGTCAGACACTGAAATGCTGCTGTTGGGATGTCCCAGCTGACATTAAGGACAGTGGAGAGCTGCTCTGTACACAGCCAGTGGGGCCTGTTGTGGGACTCAAGAGGTGAAAAAGGTCCTAGAAATGCTCCATACACAGAATCTATCCAAATATCCAAGTTCCAGTTATACTTTCCTCNAAAAAAAAAAAAGGTGTTGAGAGCTTCCCACTCCTCATCCTTGAAAGGAAAAGAATAGAAGTTTTTCAGTGATATGCCAGAGAACAAAGTTTTACCCATCTAGTCCTTCACAAGAAGGATGTTAGTGGTAGAAGAGATTTGAAAGCACTTCTGAAATTTATTTCCCCGTATTGCCAGGAAATTTGTGTTGAAACGGCAAAGGATGAGGAGTTGAAAGCTGAAACACCCTCTTTGTCCTCTTTGGTAACAGAATGTACTTTGCAAGGAGGGAAGAAGAAAACCAGAAGAGAAAGAAATAATATATCTTGCTGCTGCAACTTCACAAATTCATGGCAGCTGCTCAAATGTCAAAAATTTATACCCAAAAGTTTCCTTCACCACATCACTGCTGCACACGGTGTTTAGTGTGCTGTTTGCTGCACTTGCATCACCAAACCCTCTTGCCTAGAGAAACAATGTTTTGCTAAAAATTCAGAAAGTACTTGACTAAACAATATTCTTTCCATCGTCAGTCTTTCCCAGCTATAGTGTCAAACAGGGAGCTGTAGTGGGAACGTGAAAACGTTCTGGAAAGAAGAAACAGGCCCTGGAGGAAGGGATGAAGCAAACTGATAGAAGAAGGAAAAACCTTTCCACTACCATTTACAAAGAAGAAAATATCTCACCTGGGAAGAAGACTGAGAGGCTGTCCCAGAGAGCAAGAGTTTCTTAATGAACAGAATTGTGTCTATCTGAACTATTCCCATGTAACAAAAGTGTTTTCTGAAGCTCAGACAAGGAAGTATTTTAGTAGAAGCTGCTTCTCACTGAAGTACTGGGACATTTGAAAAAGTCTTGAAACAGAAAAAGCTGGAACATATTTCCAAGGGTTATCTCCTAGCAATCATGATGGTTTTTAATCTTGGTTTCTCCTACAGTCCTCTTGAAACATCTCGTTCTTCCTGCCTGTCCTCAGTTGCCGGCTGGATGGTTGATTTTATCATCTAAGAATCTGGGTTACTGAAGTGAATTTGGCTCAAGGTCTCACGAAGAGGTCACTGTGACTCAGTGAAACATTCTACAGCCAAACAGAAACTGAACACTGCTGTCTAAATTTTAAGACAATTTCAACAGAAAAATAGAGACACCTTCTGTCAGTAAAGTGCCTCTTTCGCGTCCTGCAGGATCAGGGGCTGAATTGCACTAAATGTATTTAAAATGTACATAATTAAAATATTGCACACATTCACAGAGAAGGTGTTCAAATGACCAAAAACTAGAAACATAAACCCAGGTTAAGATACCTGCTCTAAAGACAGAGTGGATTTCTCTAATCCACTCATCCACCGCTTCTTCCCAATAACTTTAGTGGAACCAACCCATTTAAAAGTCAGGCTACTCTCGCAGAGTAAGCTTTCAGGTAGATTTAGGATCACAGGTTTTCTTTTAAAAACCATCTGGTCTTGGCTGTATCCGTGCTCAGCTTTAGCTCCACCAATTGTTTTAGTTCAAATAACACAAGATACAGTAGCACTTCCCTTGGCTGCCAGATTTAGTCATAGAACCATAACGACACAATCTGAGAATGTGTCTAACATTTAGAGTATGTGCTGTTTGTGTCTTCCAGAACAGTTTCCCTAAGTAGGGGAGCTAGTGAGGGTAATGAAACCCACAGATGGGTTTTATCATGCTTCAGAAGCAACCAGCACGAATGTGGAGCAAAGTACTTATTTTGGATCAAAGCCTGCCAGGAGCCCAGTGACTCCTTCCAGCTCCACCCACAATCCCTGGACTTTAAACCAATGGTTCCAAACTTTGTGAAATTCAGTCGCTGTAGGTGAACAATGGATCCCAGTCTCCAGTGGGTATCAGAGACCCAGCTGCCATTAGGACTGCACTTCTCTAAGAGTTGTGTGTCTCTGTTCTAGAGTTTTCAAAATGCCACATTTTCCAGCACCATGACACAATTCTTCAGGGCTTTATTTCTTTTGATGGTAAGAGATGGTAGCAGAGAAGAATAACAAGAGTCTCAACAAGTAAAGACATAATCTTTTTCAAATTCATTTTACATCTGTTCACATAAGGCCTCTCTCTAGTCAGAGAACAGATCTAAACTAGCATCAGACTTGTTAGCCATTAGCTGTGCACTCTTAGATTTGTCTGCAGAAAATTATTATGATAGCAAGCAAAAGAGTGTTTGCAGACTTGTGGAACAAAATGATATAATTTAGTCATTTTCTGTGAGATAATAATGATGTTTTAATTGAAAAATGTACTCTGGCATAATTATCCTGCATCTTTATAAGCCTGCCTCAAGAGCACAGTAAAAGAACAAATGGCAATATTTTTACTGTACCATGTGAGAAAAAGCTCTCAAGGTCTTATTTGTATCATTTCATGCATGTTCAGGAGATGTAAGCCTCATGAAAGCAAAATTATTTCCTGATTTTCTCTGATCCAAAGGAAACTTTAGCCATGTGAATTAGAGGCAGATTGCGAGGTGGGACTCACTCACACGCCTGGGTGCCCCATGCCCAGTATGTGTTGGGATATCTCCCTCAGCTTCCACCTGCAGCTCGCAAAGGACATAGGCCTCCTATGTGTTATCTTTTAACAGGCTGCCTGCAGAGGGGTTCAGTGTTAAAAATGGCACTGGATACTTCTGTTTAGGCACCTGGGTCGCTTCTTCCATGTCAGAGTCAAATTTGTTTTCCTAAGAAATTTTCCAGCTGAACCCTGAAAGGGCAGGAGGGAAGAAGAAATGACTCTCCCTGCCTTGGGTTGCTGCTCCTCTGCCATGTTTTCACATGCAAGGCTTTTTTTGCGAAGAAACCAGGCTGAAATTGCTGCAAAGGGTAGTTTTTTATTTATAACACAACCTACTCCCTCTGTGGCGCTGGAGGCACTGTGCAAAAAGTCATAATAAATCTAATGAAACAGGATAAATACGTAACCACCTTGAATCCTAGCTGTAGAATTATGAGGTAGAATAGTGAATGGAAAATTAGATTTTTGTTTTCTCTTCATTGTTCAAGTTTCATGTGATTTTGGAAGCAGTAAATATTTTGGGGGAGTTTGTGAAGGGGCAGAAGACTGCCAAGGGTCAGAGAGACGAGAGTGCCTCGAGCACCAGAGGGAAAAGGGCAGAGGTGTCCGTCCCTCAGATGGGAACCTGCTGATCTGGGATGCAGGGAGCAATGCAGTGCAAGAGGCTGGTCCTGGCACAGCTCCTCACCCCTCTCCAGACCAGCAGCACCTGGAATCATGGTGGGAAATGACTTAGAGAAATCCTGGGATAAGGATTTCTGGAAAGAAGATCAGCTCCTCTGGGAGAAAGACAGGGCTCTTCTGGATGAGGACAGCATTCTATGGGAAGAAAAAGAAACCCTGCGGACAGATAAAATAGCTCTCCTGGAGAAGATAAGGAGGCCCTTCAGGAATATGAAATAGCCTTAAGGATTATAAAATGTCGATCTGGGTGGAGGCCTTTGGTCCTGAGAGAGGGTATCTCCACAGGGACAAAGCATGAATTTTTCTGCTAAGGTCAGAAATATGTGGAAAGCCCTGCATACTGAAGTGGTTACTTTATTTAAGTAGTGCTGAATTTCAACCAGTTCTCTAAAATAACATCTGTCATCCTTGGTGTGAATCAGAGGAGGGGTTTTAGTGTGATTTTCTTTAAAGCCATTTCACTCATGTTTTTAGGACATTATTCATTCTTTTGAGGTTCTGCAGCCTAAGGAATGGGGTACACCTCTGGTTTCCTGGCCTGTCAGCAGGACATGTGTGGTGGGTAAAGCCACAAGAAGGTGGGAACTTCATGGCTGAGATCATCTTCCAGAGCTCAGAAGAGCTCACCTAACTCAGTGCAGTATATATCAACTAAATAAGACACTGATAAATGGTAGCAGTCAGATCCCCGCTATTTAAGGGTCAGAGTTAACACCTGAGTCTTAATGAGGCAACTTGTGCTGTTCCACCAGGTTTGGTGGAACATTTAATTTCCCGCTGCTCTTGGGAGCATGACAGCAACATTTATCCTCTTGGGCGAGCCTCCCTCATCCAGTGTCTGTCTGAGAGAAGTGTTGGCATCAGCCTTGCTGACACAGACAGAGGGCAGGGAAGAAGTGGGAAGGATGACAGAAATCAGCAGTACGTGGGAAAACATGCAAGCCGGAGGGGAAGTTGGCAGCAAGTCCCTCGGCAAGAGGGAAATAAATTTATCAGTGTGTGTTTATCTGTGTGTGTGTAAGAGCAGGAGAGGGTGCACACAGGGACTGGGATTATTATTCATCTGCTGAGCTCATATTGCCAGTGCAGATACTGGAGCCTCTGATGGAAAATCCTCAACAACTGTAACACAACACGTGGTCAATATTTAGCAATATTTCATAGAATCATAGGATAGTTTGGACTGGAAGGAACCTTTAAAGTTCACCTAGTCCAACCCCTCTGCAATGAGCAGGGACATGTCCATGTAGATCAGGCTGGTCAGAGCCCTGCCCAATCTGACCTTGAGTATTACCAGGGTTGGGGCAGCTACCACCCCTCTTGGGCAACCTGTTCCACTGCCCCACCACCGTGATTTTATGCTATGTGAGTACAGAACCAGAGCCTTCTGCCAATCTTTGGCACAGCAACTGCAGCTTTTATTTCCTCTTGAGAAACCGAACTCAGGTGTTTTATGTTTTCAGAGGCTGAGCTGTAAAGGCTGTTCTAGAGACAAAATCTCCATTTGACCGTCTGTACATCCAAGAAGAACATGGGGGACAAAAACAACAGTGAAAAGTATCTGGTATTGAATTTTTCTCTGGAATGGTAGCATTAGCAGCTCATTCTCCTTCTGTAGAGGATTTTAGCACTGAATAGACTCAAGGACACAACGTAAGAAGCCTTTACAATTGCTGTTAAAGGATCTGGTACTTCTGCGACTGTCAGGCATTCTCAGGCTGTCAGTCAAGTTCAGTCCTTTGTGATCTACTGAAGAGTAAGGCTGCCTGTCCTCTTTAATTTTGCTTAAGTTAAATTATGCACTACGTCTTTCCTGTCAAATCCATGAATATTTTTTGTTCAGTTAATAACCGGTCCATAAAAAAAGGCAGCTTATTCAACTAGGGTAGGAATGTTTTGAAACCTTGGTTATTAGTATTCTAGTATTGCCATGTAAGGCAGAGATGAAAATGACCTATTAGACCATTCAGTGCAACTTCCTACAAATCCAGGACTCTTACGTGTTAGAGCTTTATTATTAGGTACTATAGAGAAAAAGAACCCTTCAGAAAATAACAGTATTCAAAAAGCGCTTGTCACTTAATAAATTTTAATGTCAAAAAGCCAAGAATTTATCTCAGTTATTCAAATCCACATGTCAAATTAACATCCATTTAAACTAAAATTAGGTATGCTCTCTCTGGCAAAGAGCTTGAAGCACGTGAAATGCTCTTAGGAGAGCAGCTAGTCACTGCTGTCACGGCAGAGCAGAGCATGTTTCTCTGGCGCTGTCGGTGACAGTACAACTGGTGTGAAGTTTAAGGCATTACACAGTGCAGCACGGAGGAGCCAGAATTTCAGCCAGAGAAAAGCATATACCCATATGGGTTTAGACTGCTGGTAGGTCCCCCAAAAACTTTCCATCCACCTGGCAGCTTCAGAGCGGCCTTTGCTTGGGGGGCATTGCTGGAGAGAGACCACATGCAAAGGCTTTTCAGGGCTGGGTATTTGAAGTGGGAAGTTAGAGGGCACCTGCTCTGTGTCCAGCAGCTCTGGACTGAGGATGAATTTCAGTCATGAAGGAGATCTCTGCTAACTCTCTGGAATGGTACAGTAACGAGAGGAGCAAATAAAATAACTCCCATATAACAAAAAGAAAAAAAGCACAGTTACATTTATCACCTCTGCAGCATGCACAGGGAGGCCGTCAAGATGTGACATTCAGAGTGAAAAACACTGCTCTTGGCAGAGCAAGTGCCAGTCTGCTGATCTGGCACAGGTTGGCTGAAGGGACCAGAAAAGAATTGCACATGTCTGAAGAACTGAAGATGATTGAAGGAAGAATTCACCTAGAATGGAAGGATCTAAAGAAGCTGCCAAGTCCACCTGTGCCTCAAGAGCAGCTGTACCTGTAGTGCTGTGTAAACTCTCTAAGCTGTTTTTCTTATTTAATTCCCAGCACTGGTGTTGCAGGGAAGGATTTTATTTACATTAATGTAATGTCGTTTTTTCTTTCAAATTTTCTGCTCAAGCAATTCACAGCTAGAAATTTTCTGCTCCAGGCCACACTGAAAGTGGAAATTATGGACTGCAGCTTTGTTCCTCTAAAACCACAGAACATCCCAAAGCCCGAAGTGTCTTACAGAGGGATGACAACTGCCACACAAAGCAATAAAGAGATTGAGTCAGTAGTGACAAATCAGCTTAAATATTTGAATGAAAGAAATAGCTCTGGAGCTCACCTGCACAATTTTGAAATGCAGCAGTGTCATCAGAAAGCGTTCCTGACACAGCTGTGGAGCTAACTCGTGGGAGAGAGAACATGCAAAATGGCAAGAAGTCATTTCAGTCAACTGACGCGTCTAGATGTGTCACAAACCGGAATGGTAAGAGTGACAGAAGAAAATGAAATTTATTCAGTATACGTACACGTATATTCAGCTGTAATTATCGACTCTATGTGTCAGCCATTGCATAGGAGGAATGTAAAAAACCTGTAAGGCAGTCCTGTGAGTCATGGGAAACTGGAGGTATGGAGACCATCCAGCCATATACAGAAATTCTGCTGCTGTCCTTCCAGTAAATCTGACTGAATTGTTAAAAAGTCAGTGCAGAGAGTTTCCACAGAAATGAAAGGAAAAGATAGAATACTGTGACTGAAAATACCAGATGGGAAAAAATAACCACACTTCAATTCTTCAGAAATTAACATCTAACGTGGGTTAAAGAAGAGAAGAACCACGAAGAAACTGTATTTTTAAATCAATTGTATAATGCTGCAAATTTCTCTATTTCTCCCTTTCCTCTCTCTGTTTCTCCCCTCTTTTCTACTTTTTAAAATATTTTGTTTATTGATTGAACTAAGAGCATGAGCTGCAGAGAGAGAGGGAGTTTCAGGTGACGTCTGGGGATTTTTGGGAAGGTTTTTGTCCTGATCCAGTGATTCACTCAGTCTGTGCAGTCTCTCAGAGGATCCGAAATCCCATACAAATCCATTAAATGTTCCAAACTCCCATATAAATCCATATTCACAATTAAAACTGGGATTCTGCTGTTGCTGGTTCACAGTGGGTATGAGAAGCAAGCAAGGGGAGCACTCAGAGGAAGTGGTGAATCTGAGCACAAGCACACCTCCCCTTCATGACGTGGGCTTTTCTCAAAATAAAAGACAAAACAGATTTGCACCCAGGATCTTCAAAAACCACCGTGGCAGCCCTGGAGTTGTAAAGATAAGCACGGATTGTACCTTGGTTCTTCAGGTTTGCAGTACATGCCACAGAACCACCAAGCAAGCAACCAGTTTCCCTGGGGTGCAAATTGTCTTCTTCTCTGTGACTGCTGGGTGTGCACTGCTGTGTGTGTGCGTGTACACAGACACAGACACATACCAAGAGAGAAGAAGTGCCCAGGAACCAGTCAGTGTGTGCAGCGCAGGCAAAACGCCGTCACCTCCCTGCACTGCCCCTGCCATCAGAAGTGTTGTGTTAGTGACTAAGGGCAGGAGCTGCGCAGCTACGGATTTACCAAATCTCAGCTTTAGGGCTGTGGAAACAGGTAACCTCAGCATGGGTCTGTGACAACAAACCTTCCTTGCCACCACCACCCTCGTCAGCATCCTGTGCCTCACCTGACTTCTCAAGAACGTGAAGAAATTAGTTAAGAATGGTATTTTTTTGGTGCAAATGGCAACACGACTGTTCACCCCCCACATTTTTCACTTGAGTTACAGCACCATGATTTTGTTATCCCGCAGCACAGCTTTCTCAGTGTTCTGGCGTGGGAGCTTTTCAAGAAGAATTACTGTTATTATTCTTCATCTTCATGTGCATGTTACCTTTCCAGAGCTCTGCTAAGCTAGCCTGAGAACACCTAAATGGAAATTGGGTTGAAAATGTGTTATTTGGCTGCTTTACCTGACAGTAAATTTTCAGGTTGTGTATGGATTTTCTTTCCTGTTCCTCAAGATTTGTGGTTTGACTGTTGTACTGCAGGAGGGAAGAAAAAAGCGTGAACCAAGGTAAAGTTTCCCGAGGAGCACAGTGAGCACCCCTTTTTTGAGCATGCTCTCTCTCTGCTGACTTAACAACAAAGAAAACCAGCTCTCCTTGCATACCCCACTGCAATTTTAAGCTGTAGACCAAACACAACAAATCCATTGAAGAAAAAGCTATACATCCCCCAGTTGCTTCATACCTGTCATATATGCACCAGATGTGTGTATGAACCTACATAACCTACACTGACCTTACATTGTACCAAGGTACACTCTATTTTCTTCTCTGTGGCACTCAGATTTGCATCTATGCAATTAACAGCGATGTTTAATTTAAAAAGCCAGTCAAGCAGCGGCCTGATAGAAAGCCTTTGGTACTGTGAAATCGAGAGATGAAGAAATTATCTGTGACCTGAGCTTTTGCACTGCTCACTCAGGAGCAGCGCTTCCCCGAGAGCAGATGCAACCAAGGGCTGACAGAGGCGGAACTGGTTAACAGGGCAGATATCACTTGAAGCATCCATCCTTTCCAAGGATGGGGAGACGAGATTTTTGTTAACTGACCTTCCTTCTAATGAAGGCATAAACAACAGAGCCTGCAAGGATCCCTCCACAGGGAACCATCAGCCCTGCTCCAGCCTGCTGGAAAGCAGCAGCAGCAGCGCAGCAGGGTGCTTTCCGCTTACATGGTACTTACAAGTACACTTACATAGAATCACAGGTTGGAAGAGACCTCTAAGAGGTTGAGTCCAACCTCACTGAGTCCAACTATTAACCTAAAACTGCCATTTTCACCACTAACCTCTGTCCCCAGGCATTGTATTCTGATCTGGCACATGGTATTTTCCATTCCGAGGTCTCACAGAGTGCCACACATTGGTGCACGTACCCCGCTGTTCTCTCCAGAGCTGTGCAGAGAGAGAACAGAACACAAAGAGGGGCTGAGAGGTTAAGGCTGAAAAATGATTTTGTGGCAGATCTCCACTCCATCCATGGCACCAGCCTGCCAACAGCACCTAGAACACTCACAGACACTAGCTTTCAAAAAGTGTGGTGACAACTGGTCATCCTAATCCACACCGCTGTCTCTTATGGCTCCTGGCATACATATCTCTGTGACTTAAAATGATTAAAATGTGATGCTTTTTACTTGTGACCCAGTCCCTTGCAGATATTTATCAGTTGTGAGCCTGCGTTAAATCAAAGGTGAGTATGTTCCATCTCCTTAGTCTTGTGTTTTGACCATTAGTTATGGTATATCCTTATTTTCCATTTAAACAGGCCACTTACTACCACTGATTCAAAATACAGTTTTTTCACAAGATTGAATCAGTTTTTCAACATTTGAAGTTTTCTTTTGCCAGTCCAAGGATGACAGCTGACTCCAGGACTCTCCGGAGTCATGGTCCATGGCTTTCCTGGCGAGTCTTCTGGAGAGCCCTGCTTTCCAGAACATGGCTTTCTTGATCCTGAGTGAGTAAAGACACTTACCTTCTGCAGCCCCAGCTGTTGAGAAGACCATGGAGTTCACGTAAATCCTTGGCTGGGGGTATTTGGGGCTGGCAAGGAGCAGCTTGTGGCACTCTGTCTCCGGTCCCCACACCTAACTGGCCCTACAGAGCATACAAGGAATTTACTACCCTCCTTCTGGGTTGTCCTCCATGTGATCTTAATTGCCATTTCAAGATCTCAGCCCTCTCATTGAATGCTGTGCTGGAGCAGCCCAGCCCTGCTCAGCCCCAAGCCTTCCTCCTCCACTTGGGATTTCCTGGTTCATGGCAGCCTACCCGGAGGCAAGCAGCAGATTATGGTGTAACCTACAGCTAGACACTTTGAGGCATAGAGAAAATCTGCCAAAATAAAGCAGGCAGAGGGGCTGGCTGGAAAGAGAGGACACAGCCCAGAAAACCCAAGTGCATGGCAGCTGTGGCCAGCACAACCCTCCCCATGAGGTGCCAGTTTCCCACTGAACAGCAAATAATGGTGACAAATACAGGTAAAGTTTCATTGCTAAGATGATTTGTATTTTGGGTAGAGATGCTGGACTCCTCAGTTTAATGCTGGCATGTGAAATTATCAGTTTGCAGCCTCAAGCACAGAGACAATAACTGCTGGTGCACACGTTGTCAGTGCTGTGTATTTTTAGGCTCTTGTAGGCGTTTGTAGTCATTTTGAAGTGCCTTGATGATTTTTTCACATGTTTTTCCAGCAGGAATGAAGATGGTTTCCTGAGCTAGCTGGGTATAATGACCAGGGTGGGGTGGGGCGGGGCGGGGCGGGGCAGGGCAGTGGGGAGTGGGGAAAGCCAAGTGACTCTGCTTTTGTTTCAGGTCCAGAGCAATTCTGAGGCTGCACAGACATTCCTTTTTGCTTTCCATGTTAAAGACTTTGTGATGGCAGCCAGAAATATTTTTCATGACTCTGCCCATTCTACCATGCCCCCAAGCAGGGACATGCTGCTCAGGGGTTGCAGGATGATTTCACTCACAGGTGCTTAAGATAGGGCTGGTTTTCTCCCTTGGGCTCCCTGAAGACCTACTGTCCTACAGACAATGACAACTGCACCCAGTTGCCTTAATTTCATTATAAAAGAAAACCTCTGAATATTAGATTTTAGTGGGTTCACAGTTTCTATGAGATCAGTGCTGAGTTGTTCAAGAAATAATGTCATTTTTCTACAAGAATCTGGAAGGGCTGAGCTGAGCCCTGAAGTTAGCTGGGGCCAAGGAGCCACAGGAGAGTTGGAGGGCAACACTTGGCTCCTTGCAACTCACCCATTTCAAGGACACAAAGGGGGGCCAGGAGGGTGGGGGAAAGCCCCAGCCAGGGCTAAGGGGGAGTCACGGGTGGGCAGAACAGGAGTGGTCAATCCAACCAGCCAGGGAACAGAAAATGTGGGACAGGTCCAATGAGCATCAGCCTGAAAAAGTGAGCGGAGACACAAATGAAAAAGGTCTGCAGAGATCCGAGGGGCACAGATGAAGCTACCAGTCTCCTCTACTACAAAATTCAGGAGGCATCAAAAGCTGCATTTTCATGAATAGCATTCCCTCTTTTAAGTGGTCAGCATTCCCTAATTTCCAGAAGTTTAGTTTAAAGTGCTAGCCCTTTCCAAGTCTTCAGACGTTTAGAGTATGTGGCCCTAAACAGAATGTACCAGAATGTTAATTACCCTTTCACCAAGTTTTTCTGCAGGGTTTTGTGCTGAGTGCCAGTCAGCCAGCCATTTCCAAGGGACTAGAAGTATTTTAGTACCTGCAAATCCATCAGTGAGGTCCTGCATGATTCTTAGGTCACTGTTCTGTGAAAATTGTCCCATGCTGAAGGATGATTTCTGCAAGGGACATCAACACCACAACCAGCTCCAAGGCATGTCCACAAAAAGAAAAGCCAGTGCAAAGCAGGTGAAGAAGGGAGCATCCATGCAGCCTCATGTTTCTGTTGTGCACTGCCATGTCCCTGCTCCAAAGGGCTCTTTCTGACCTTTCCACACCACTTCCACGGCTGGCACGAAGCACAGCTGCACAAGGCCAGTGAACACAAGAAATACCAGAAACTCTTGGCAGCAGCCTGCTGGTGGCTGCCCCAGGGCCTTCCTGGGCAGCCTGGGTATGCAGCAGTCCCAGTTTCTCACTGCTTCACTGCTAGACAAGTTTTTATTAGAGTCTTGTAGGAGCTTAGGGTTTATTACTGCCTCAGCAAAAGCATTCCCACTCTCAGCAATACCAAACCAAATTTATGGGTTCATATGGAAGAATACTGACACCAGACACTGACACCGGTAAATTCTCATCATTTGGTTTATTATATGTTCTAAACAACCTACTTGGTGCCAGTATTTCCTGTGTTAGATGCCATCAGTAATTCTGTCCTCCTCATTTACCAGTTAATGTTAATAATGAAAATGTACCCAGCCAGTTTAACTCACTGAGCAACTCTGCTATGGTTGTCATCAAGGCCTCTAAATGCCCAGCACTGCAACTGCAATCAGCGGTGGAGATCATCCATGGTATGGCTGTCCTCTCATTCCCCAGAAACAGCCAGAAGAATACAGCAGTGAGAGACAAAATCACCCCCTTGTTGCTTTTAAACATCAGCCACAGCCTACAAGGAGCAGGAGAAAAGGATGTCTCTTATTAAATTGTAATCAGCATTGTCTATTCTTTTTTTTAACCAAGTTTGACAAAATATCTGGAGAATCACGGCTAAGCTCCAGGATCACCAAAATTTCCAGCTGTGTCTCTGCTGGAAGAGAGTTCTCTGAGTGTGCTGGAAAGACCTGAGACCACCAAGTCTGTATCACTGAGCTGACTCTGCAAAGGGTTCACCTGGGTGATGGGGCAGAGTGCACCCACAGCAAGTTTGCTGACGTCAAACAGGCAGAGGTGGCTGATACACCAGAGGGTTGTGCTGCCATCCAGAGAGACCACAACAGGCTGGGGAAATGGGCTGGAAGGTACACCATAAAGTTCAACAAGAAGTGCAAAATCCTGCACTTGGTGAAGAACAGTCTGAGGCACCAGTCCGTGCTGAGGGCTGCCCATCTGGGAAACAGCTTGGCAGAAAAGCACCTGGGGGTCCTGGTGGACAACAAGTTGATCATAAGCCCATGATGTGCACTTAGGGCAAAGAAAGTGAATGGTATCCTGGGCTGCATTAGGAGAGGTGCTGCCAGCAGATTGAAGGAGGTGATCCTTCCTATTTGCTCAGCTTTGGTGAGGCCACTCCTGCAGCGCTGGGTCCAGTCCCAGACTCCCCAGTACAAGAGAGACTCCAACGAAGGGCCATGAAGATGATGAAGGTAGTGGTGCATCTCTCCTGTGAGGAAATGCTCAGAGAGCTGTGACTGTTCAGGAGAAGAGAAGGCTCAGAGGGAGCTCATCAATGTGTATAAATGCCTGAAGGTAGGGTGCAAAGAGGACACAGCCAGGCTCATTCCATTGGTGGCCAGCATGAGGACCAGAGGCCATGGGCACAAACTGAATCAGGAATTTCCCCCTCAACATCAGGACCCTGCCACTGTGGGGGTCACCAAGCACTGACATAGGTTGCCAGTTTTCAAAATCTCTCTGGAAATGGTCCTGGGCAATTGGGTCTAGGTGGCCCTGCTTGAGAACAGGAGGTCGGCCCAGGTGACATGTGGAGGTCCCTCTCAACCTCAGCCATTCTGTGACTCTGAACCGAATTTCTGCCACCACTGTGTGCTCTTAGCACATTGCTCTTTCACATTAAAACTTTCTTAACAATGAAGTGACACGGAGAAAAGGGGACCTCTTTCCAATCCTCAGCTTCTGGAGGCAGGGAGAAGCAGCGCATTCCCGTATGGTGACAGGAAATGCATATTCCCAACATGGTGCCATGTGATCCTCGGTACAGGACCAGTGATGGTGGGAACAGCTTATCTGATGTGGGCAGGATGTCCATACGGGCTTTTGTGGCTGAAATGCATTCCCCAGCTTTCTGAGGCCATGGGAAATTCTGATTCCTGGCTCTTCCTGTAGTCAAACCAGTCTTTCCGAGTGGGAAAGCCATCTCCCAGCTCCGTGGTAATTGTTTTTGTGGTAAATACAGTTGGGGCTGAATAACACAAAAAAAGATAGCTTTTCTGCAATTAATTATTTTCACAAGGAACTGGGATTCAGCCAAATGCTAATGAAGCCAGAGGGAAAGGGGAGCTGGGCCATTCCTGAAGCAATGAAAAAGCTTTACCAGCAGTTTAGGAGCTGTATCATTTTCTTCACAAAACCAGACAGACACATTTTTCAGTAGCCCTTTGCAGTCACTTTTCACACTTGAGTTTTCCATTCCTTCTGCAAGCAGTATCACCTAAATCCTGCACTAGCATTTTAATACTAAGATTAAAGACTGCTATACAGTGGGAAAATCCAAACTAGAACCTCAAAATATTAATAAAGCAAATAAAAATGGGTTTTTTGAAAAATGTCTGAACTCGTTTAGTGTGGAAAATAGGATGGGGAGAAAGGCAAAATGGAAAGAAACCCATGCAAGAAGGACTGCCTAATAGTTTTTAAGCCCAAGTAGAAAAAGAGATGTAGGTACACAGGGGCATGCAGGGCTGTAAGTTGTGCTGTCATGACTGGTCACAGGATAAATAAATGAGAGGGTCTAATGGGTCTGACACTACAACCACCTGCAAGAGCAGCAATAAACCAAGGCTGTGAGAACTGCTTGATCACATGGAGCTACTAGGGAGTGGATAGCAGGGTGAGTGGTAGACAAGAGTCTTGGAGTCTAGTGGCTTGCTCTGTGCCCCAGGATCTGTCTGAACAACTCACCAGATCAAAGAAAATAATAATAAAAAAAGCCACTTCTGTCTCTGGCTTTTTTGGTTCTTGTGTATGAAAAGCTCTTTTTTGTTGAAGCCAGTGCATGCATTGCAAAAACGCTGTGGCCGTTCACAGCACCGGATGTGTGTGTGTGTACAGCACAGTAAATTAAACAGGGAGCGTGTTAATGCTGGTGTGGGTGCTGTCATCCTCATCACACCCACTGCCATTCCTGAACATGTAATTTAATTGGTAAAGAGGTAAGCAGAAGGAGAGCACGCAGAGGAAGTGCTGTCATCAGTGCAGATGGGTAAACGTGATGCACAAATACACTCACCTTGGCGGAATCCTAAATCTGCTCATTTCATGCCTCTTCAGGTCTCTTCTTACAGGGGTTTCCAACAGATTTCTTTTCTGACTTACTCACACAAGATGCTGAAAATGATGGAAGAGCTGATGAGAATGGGGAGGATGAAGAAGATGGGAAAACAGTCAGACATGTCTGAATCAGAGACCAATAACCGGTCTGCTGGCAAGTTATGGTTTTGTTCATTTGTTATTATGAAGCTAGAAGTTAGTTTTTTTTAATTCAATTTTTATTTTATTGGTGGTTTTTGGGTTTTTTTACAAACAAGCCAGGCAATCAGGAGAACAAAGCAAGATGGTGATGAAGAGAGAGCTGAAATACAAAACATCCTTGTTCCTGCTGGGGTCAGACACTGCTCAGGTCACTTCACCTGTGCCTTAGCTCAGCTTTGTGTAAGATGCAATCAAAGCTTTCCTCGTGGAAGTGGTCTGATGTTTTATTGCTGTAAAGCAACTTTATCTCAGGGCTTACATTTAATAACTGCACAGGGAGTTATTTAACAACATTAACAACAGCAATGACAGCATTATCAAATCAGTGGTGTGCTTTCCCTTAGAATTCAACACTTTTCAAAGGAGGAAGATAGTGAGACCGCTTTGGGCTCAGCCTTGTTTCCCCCCCTCCATGTCCTGCCCTCTCTGGCCTTAGATCCTGGACCAAACTCTCCGAGCAAAGTTGCTTTTCTTGTTACTTTAAAGACATCTTGAGAGCAAGCCTATTTTTCTGCTTCTATTTGTCCAACCTGCTCATTATTTAATCAAGAGGACCTTTTCCTACAGCTTAGTGTGTTCAGAAGGGAGAACTTCCTCCCAAATTCCAATTTCCTCTCTTCCATTTAAGCTTGTGAAGTTACTGGTGTGACCATTAATAACTGGTTAATGGTTTCCCTGGGGAAAGGAGTCCTGATCTGACATCTCTTTCGGTGCAGAGGTGCTGTGTGAAACCTACCTTGGACTTGCAGGTTTTGGGGTTCTCCTGGCTCCAGCTGCAGGCTGTAGTGGGTGCTGGTCAGACCTTGGCATCCCTCTGAATGACTGAGGCTTTTCACTCTCTGGGATCCTCCAGCAAAGTGCCCTGGTGGCCCAAAAATCCAGGTACCCTCTCCCTATAAAAGCAACCTTCATGTCCTTGTTTCTCTCAGCCCCGCACTTGAGTCACAGCAACCCCTTGCAATGCTACAGGCTGGGGGCAGAGTGGCTGGAAAGCTGCTCAGTAGCAAAGGACCTGGGGGTGCTGGGCAACAGCAGCTGAACATGAGCCAGGGTGTGCCCGGGTGGCCGAGAAGGCCGATGGCAGCCTGGCCTGTATCAGCAACAGTGTGGCCAGCGGGACCAGGGCAGGGATTGTGCCCCTGCACTCGGCACTGGTGAGGCCACACCTCAAATCCTGTGTCCAGTTCTGGGCCCCTCACTACAAGAAAGACATTGAGGCGCTGGAGTGAGTCCAGAGAAGAGCTCCCACCTCACCTTATATACACTGACGTTCCCACCCACCTGTCCCACCTGTGGGTACCTGCACCAGCAGAAGCAGGTGAGCACAGGCATCTTCCACTCAAACCACCCTTCCAGCAGCTTTTTATGAGCTACTGGTTTAACCTTTCTCCCTGTAACATGGCCTTAGCCAGAGTAGTGTTGGCCAGGTCCCCTTTACCCAAATTTGCCTCCCCTATGGATATGAAGAAAGCAGCATGCTACCCAAAAGCCTTGCCTACCTCTTGTTCATCCCTAAGACAATGGTACACTTAAAAAGCTCCATGGCCTGTAAAGAGAACAATCAAACAAAAGCTTCTGTGTAAGTTAGCTGTGGCACAAATATATTGGAAGATATATGGGGTTTTTAAATCCTCCTGCCACAGCGAGAGGATAAAATTCCCAACACAAATGGCAACTCTGCAGCAAGATTCTGACATAATTACTGTAATTATATTGTCTCTGCACTCTCTTATAAATCAGTGACAGTACATATTTAATGAGCTCTTTCCCGTTCAGCAGGTTGCTCCCAGCCGCTCAGATGTGCAACTGCAATGCAGAGGTATCTTAAAATAAAATTAACCCTTGGAAGGGAGGCCTCGTTCTGCGAGGATGCAGGCGAGTCTCTCGGAGCAGGGCCTGGCACTGCACACCCTTCCCTGCACCGCTGGAACACACGGGCAGGCTTCAGAGCAAGGTCTCATTTGCCTCGGTGAGTAACATTTTGCCAGGGCTGCCTGAGTGAGCCGGGTGTGGTGGATGTGAGCACTGTCAGAACGTAACCTGCTGGCACCCTGCTCGTGGGGTACAAGCGGCTGAGCCCACAGTGTTGCAGAGTCTGACGCGGGGCCCTGTAGGAAAGCCAAGGGCTCCTGTGACTTCCCCTGAGGTAAAAGTCTGCTTAAAGCAGAACCCCCCCAAACAAGCAGTCTTGCACCCTCAGCTCCCCGGGCAGTTTAAGCTCACACCACGGGGTGCAGGTTTGTCCTGAGGATGCAGGCACCTTGCTTTGGCTTCTTGCAGTGTGGTTCTTCTTCTTGAATCTCAGCTTGTCAAAGGAGAAAGAAAGCAATTTCAGCAGACACATCTGTGCAGCTCAGGATTTACTTAAGCATCAAATAATACCAAGTACCAATTCAGAGTTCGAGGCAAGCATACACTAGCCTAAAATCTATTACTGAGCTATATAATGTTGTCAGACCAAAATTTTAGACATGAATTAAACTATCCCCTTTACATTTTTCCCCTCGCCGGTAACCAGCAGTGAATGTACTGGATCTTCAGATGCTCTGCAGATTAAGGGGTTTCTGTGGCTTGGGCTGGACCTGCAGTGACATCTCGTGGTCCCCCACGAGGTGAGGTGCTGGCTGCTAAATGGCACAGCCCCACAACCCAAACCTCGCCCTGATGCCCTGGACCACAGCACTGCTCAGCGCTGCCCAGCACAAACATCCCTGGGGACACACCTCCACCTGGGGTGGCTGAATGCCCTGGGGGGAAAACAACACACCTTCCCCTGCCACATCCCCTCACCTTCACCTGCAGCACCAGGGGAGACTTCAGAAATCATCCTTTTAAGCATGAAGGTAAACCAATCATGAAAATCAGATCATTGCACAGAGAGCTTGTGGGTGGGCTGTACTTGCCTGCAGAGCCTTGGTGCTTTTAACTCGAGACATGGAGAGGAGTTAATCTGTCTCCTCCTGTGCTTGTGTCTGTCTGAGACTCACATGTGAGGAGGATGTTTTGCGCTTCACCACTTCTGTTGCTGTGACTCTCAAACAATTTCTCACTGAAAACCAACACATTTGCTGTTGGCATCTTAGTAGAGGAAATTAAATCCGACATTTCAGTGTTATCTGATTTCACGTCCCTGCACACCATTGTATAATTTCACCACCTACTCATTATTTTTCTTCACACACAAGTGCATTTAGAGAAAATATAATCCTTGAACAAATACTTAGTCAGAGAAAGGTTGTAATCAGCTTGGATAGAAATCAGACAGCTTATTTGCTTGAAAAAAAAGGGAAAGGAGGAGGAAACTAAATGGAATAATTTCTTTCCTGTGAACTTAGGGCACCAAAAAATTGTATGGCAAAACTATAACATGAGAAGAAAAATAGTTGAAAAATTTCCCAGGCAACAGCACTCCTGAGCTATTGCACTAAAAATAACATGAAAGTCAAAGATCTGATTCATTAGATGTCTTCTGTGTTCATTAAAAAGAATTAAAAAGTTGCAACAAAAGACTCAGGAGTTTTTCCCAGAGCAAAATGACTGGATGTCCCCTGTAAATCATCAGATATATCAACACTTACTGTCAGATGGCAGCAACTGAGTCATGCTGGGAGAACATGCACGATGCAGACACCTAAGATCAAAACTGGGATTTGAAAAGTTGCTCCACACTGTCTAATCCATCAAAATACCCAGTCCTAGGAAAGAAGACAAGTGTGGCACACTGCTGAGCACCTGGGGCACCGAGCTTAGGGAGTCCATGAGTCCATCCTCTCAGGCACCTTCCTCCAGCTCTTTTACTGGAGGGGCAGCACAGGCAGCAGTCCCAGGCCAGCACCTCACTCTCCTGGGGGCTGCAGGCAGGCAGGCCCAGTGGAGACAAGGATGAAGCATAATTAGGCTATGCAGAAATGCAAATGCTGAGCTCCACCTCATACACCCCTCCAGTGAGACAGCTCCAGTTTAACAAGAGCACATGATCACAAGTGTCAGGACTATCGCCTATATTTCTTTTTCTTGATGACGTATAACTATTCTTTCTCATACACATTTGTGCCTTGGGGGTGCTGGTTGACAAGTTTAACACGACCCAGCAATGTGTGCTCACAGCTCAAGAAGCCAGTTGTATCGTGGGCTGCATCCAACGCAGTGTGGGCAGCAGGATGAGGGATGGGATTCTGCCCCTCTGCTCTGCTCTGTGAGACCCCACCTGCAGTGCTGCATCCAGCTCTGGGGCCCCCAGCATAAGAAGGACATGGACCTGCTGGAACAACTACAGAAGGAGGGCCATAAAGCTGCTCAGAGGGCTGGAGAACCTCTCCCATGAAGACAGGCTGAGAGTTGGGGCTGTTCAGCCTGGAGGCGAGAAGTCTCCAAGGAGACCTTAGAGCACCCTCCAGTGCCTAAAGGGGGGCTATGAGAGAGCTGGAGAGGGACTTCTGACAAGGGCATGTAGTGATTAGACAAGGGGGAATGGCTTTAAACCGACAGGGGATAGGTTTACATTAAATATTAGGAAGAAATTCTTTACTGTGAGGGTGGTGAGGTACTGGCACAGGTCGCCCAGAGAAGCTGTGGATGCCCCACCCCTGGCAGTGCTCAAAGCCAGGCTGGATGGAGGTCTGAGCAGCCTAGTCTAGTAGCAGGTGTCCCTGCCCATGGCAGGGAGTTGGACTAGATGAATTCTAAGGATTCTTTCAACCTAAACCATTCTATGTATGCCTCTATGATTTATGCAAGTTTCACAGCAGTTTAAAGTCTAAGACATGATGCAAATATAATTAGCAAACCTTAATAGATTTTCCTGTTCATTTCAAGTTATGAAATAAGTCAATCTTTCTTCTGGTTCTTCAGCACTTCTTGAGAGCAGGATAGTGTGGTCAGTCCTCTGCTCCAATAACTTTCCAGTTCATATTACTTTCATAGAATAAGAGAAAGCCCATCTGGGGAGGTCAGGAGCTGCCTGCCCCGAGGCAGGATTCACCTCTGGCTAACACATTATCACCAAATACGTGCCTGATTGCCATGTGCATCTGAAGAGCCTCCCTCTGCAACCTCTTCCAGTGTTCCACAATCTTTTCTGTTACACAGTTCCTCCCTAGTGACTAATCTAAATATTCTTTGGTTCAATAAGCCTATTATTTTCTTGTTCTAGTCACCATGAACATAAAAGACATTGAAAAGATTAAAGGAATAAATTGTTCTCTTTGTGTCTTGAGACTTGTATTTCCTTTTGGTATTCTGTAGGCAAACCTACTCAAACTCCTTCGATCTTCTTATATTTCTCATTCTCATATACTTATATTCTCACATTTTCTAGATTTCTGTTAAATCTCATTGCTCTTCTTGGAACTGTCTCTGTTTTTTCCTAACAAGCATGACATATAAAACTAGACCTGATATTTCAGTTGATGCCTCTGCAGAGCAGAACGAGGTATTTCATGTCATATAGGTGATACAGTCTTTATACCTCTCTATGTTTCTCTTCATTTTGCAGCATCACTGTGTTGTTAGAATGGGTCACAAAATGAATGCCAGACAACCAACTGACCTCTTCCAGCTGCACTGACCTTTAATTCCTCTCTGCTCTGTTTGCAAACTTTGCTGGTTCTGTCCAAATTCCCAAGATTATTTTGAATCCTATTTCCACCCTTTAACATGCTTGCAGCCTCACCTGTCTCAACATAATACAACACTGTCTCTTCTTCCTTCCTATGTATCTTGCCTGAAGCAGATCACCAAGCAGTCACAAAACCTCATGCATTTGTATCCTGCAATCCAACAGTTTCTATTTACGCTCTTTTTATTGAACCCTTCAAGGAAAAAAACCAAAAACAACAAAGACACACAGTTATTTGTTTGATTTAAAAAAAAACCCAGAACATATTTTTACTGTAAGGACTGGTAAGAAAACAGAATAGTAAAACTTCAGATCCTTTTTCCCACAGGGACATGCATCTATGGCATGTTTGAAAAGTGTGTGTGCTGTGAAAGCAATCTCTACCTGTAGAGCGTTTTAAAACTGATTTGTAATTATATTTAAGACAGTGCCGAGAAAATAGGAAGACCTGTCCAATGCTTTAAGCACAGTTCTTTTCTTCTCTGACTTGCTTTTCATTTTTACATTACGAGAAGCAGGATTTGAACCTGTGTGGGAAACAGCTCCATATTTCAGTCAATGAAAAGAAGTAGTTATTTCCTTTTGTTTAGCACAGTATTTCCTCTTTTTTCTAAATTAGACTATAAAACTCTGCTTACATCAGAGTCCCACACCTGGACAACACAGCCCTCTGGGACTGGATCCAGTGCACCAAAGATGTTGATTCCTACTGTCCTGACTCTAAAAAGTGTTAAGGGGTGAATCTGACATCCACAGGGATGAAATTACTGCAAGCTTTGGTAAAGATGTTAAAGCAAAAAAAGGGCTATCCAGCACTTTGATTTCTCACTGAAGTAAAGAGGGGAACTAAAACCAACGCAAAACATAAATACAAATTTAAATTACAAATTTTCTTAGTTCAAGTCCTATCATTTATTTACATGATGGCAAATAGGAGCCCACTTTAAGGCCATTTTTCCACCTTCATAATTTAAAATTTTAGCTGCATTTTAAGCATCCAGCAAGCTGAGGTTAAGTTATGCAATAAACTCACTCTGTGCAGCTATGCTGGAGTCACATCAGTGCTAGTTCTGCTCAGTCATACCAAGGTAAATACCACCTTTGCTCACACTGGCATAAATTCTTCACTCTGTCAGAGGAAAGAGACAGACAACTGCCCAACTCTTAGGAGCTTCCTGGGGTCCTGCAAGGTATCTTGGATAACTGGGACCAGGAACTGTTCTGCCTTTATAGACTTCAATGGGAATGGAAAGGCTCCTGGTGACTTAAAGGAGTTTGTCCCAAACAGGAATATCTGTAAACATAATGATAACTCATCAAAGATCTCTTGTGCAAGAAAAAGGGGGAAAGGGCTCATATGCAGCAAAAGAGAAAATCTAGGAGAGCAGTAGAAACGTGCATCAAAAGGATGCAATGCCTCAAAGCAAGTAAGTGAAAATCTTTGATAAAGACCTTTCAGAGAGTTATAGCAGGTGAAACAACAAAGCATTTTTGGTCCCAGGAGATGCCATGAATCCTAAATACAAAGTGTTCTCACAGTGACATGACTAGTTAGGATTCTGTGTAAAAATTCAACTTCTGACCACAGAGTTCCTTATGCCGTTGCTAATTTCATTTAGACACAAATTAATATTTGGCAGCTCTGAAAATAATTTTGCTTCATGTGGTCTTGAAGTAATAAAGTTCGAAAGAGTGAAAAGTATGAAATTTGGTTCCTAGCAAAGAGTCACAGAGAAAGAAATTATTTTAGATTCTGAAAATTACAATTTTACATTATTTCACTAAATGCTGTGTGCAAACAAGCCAGTTCATTGTAGTGACACAGATTATTTCCATAACTAGAAATAACTGGTGACCTGAAAAACATCCACAATCCATACAACCCAACATCGAGCTGAGTTGCAATTGTCTTATGAGCTGAAGGAATACTTCACTTACAGCACTGAAGCTGCTGATTAAGTCAGTCCCTCCCCTCAGTGGTGAGGAGGAACATTTCCCCCTGTACTGAGTCCAGTGCTTCAGATGTACTGTTCTTCATCTGCTCCGTTTATGAGCAATGACCACTTGCCCGCTTCCTCCTCAATAAAACCATTGCGCCTTGGCAGCCTGTCTGAAGCCAAGGAAGAGAGGGACACTTGGCTAGTCTGATCCCAAGGAGACAGTTTGGAAGAATCCCTCCTCCTATTGTCCATTCCAATGTGAACACTGATTTGAGAAGGAGTGAGAGGCTTCATGCGGCCTTGAGCTTGTGCTTCATAACTTTCTGTGTCTGGCTTCTTGTAACTAAGAAGAGAAAGAGAAAAGATGTTACCAACAAGAGGTCAATGCGTAGAAGCATCTGGCACTAGAACAAATCAGAAATTTCTGATAACCTAAATGTCTTGAAAGTGTTTATATAAAAAAATTAATTTGTAGGTGAATTAACATATGCTTAAATTAAATTTCCTATCTAATAGCTCACAAACAATTAATTTAAAATGCGTGGTGTCAAGAATGTGATGGTCTCAAAAATCAGTTACAGAATAATAATTTTTACTACTACTTGAATTTTGAGCCTGCCAATTCTCTCAAGCCAAGACAAGCACAGAAGGATAAGGGAGGATGATGGAGAAACACAGAATACTGTCTCTGATCTGAGTTTTCAGGCATTCAAGACCACATACCATTGATTGAGCACTCTTCTGTTGCATTTGAGGGACACGGTTTAGTGGTGGACTTGGTGGTGCCAGGTTAATGGTTGGACTCAGTGATCTTAAAGGTCTTTTCCAGTCCAGATGATTTTATGATTCCATGCACTTCAGGCACAGTGTTAATGGCTAAGAGCACTTGTCACATGGCATTAAGATATTTCAATAGTAAAAGAGAGGGACTCTCAAAGTGAGGTTCTTTAAGAAAAAATGTGAGTTTCCTGAATTATGAGAAGGTTCATAGAAGACAATTGCAGGTGAATGGGCTCAATGACCCAAAAATCACTTTCTGATTCAATGTATACTAAGTCAAATCCCAGCAAAGGCAAGTGTGTGTGGTCTTCTTCACATACACATGTCCTATTGTGTTCTTTGAAGTTCTATTCACCTGATCTGAAGCTTCAAGAAAGATTATTGTCTTAAAGAGTTACTGTAGTACAGCTTCCATAAGTCAGAAGCCAAGTATTTTTCAGGGGGTTCTCAATATCTACCCACAATGGTGTGTGACATTCATGCAATCAGCACAAGGTCAAAAGAAATGAAGAATTAAGGAATCCCTTTATAGAAATATCTCATCCTTTGGATAACCACACACAGAAACCTTTTAGGATGAAAATCCTATAGTGGTAGGGCTGATTCTGCAAACAGACGTGTATGTATGTAGTTTGTATTTTATATTGTGGTCTCATTGAGCATTTGCAGGATTAGAAACATAATATAGTAACAGATTTCCTATATTAGTTTATACTATACTATACTGTAACATACAGAAGACCCCAGCTTCAGTAAAAATATGTGAAGGTTTGGACCAATTTCAGACACCATAAAAAGTCTTATTCATGAAAGGTGGTTGCTCTCTATGCTGTTAAGAACAGGTCCACTGTAACTGCCAAAAAGGGCACCCAAAAATGTAGCATTAAAATGAATAGAAATTGAAAAATCTTCTTATAGTTCAGAAATTGGTTTGCTTCCAAAAGAATAAAGAAAGATGCCTTATCTGTAGCAAGATGCAAAAGAATAAATACACCGCTTCCCCGTTTCTCTCTGGCTAATTCAAATAGACAAAAATAAAAACCAAACAGGTACAAATATTTCTTTTAAAATCTACTGTTACATTATGGAGAATTATCTTCGAATGAATTGTTCATTTGCTATTTACAAGCAAAATATCCTGATCATTACTTTACTTGGTATTGAACTAGATCTCCACCACATGGGCCCAGGTGACATCCAGTCACACTTTTAACAGCTAATTAAAGAATACTCCATACTGTCTCAGTCCAGGTAAGTTCATAATAGTGACACTTGTCTCTTTTGGAGCCAAGGATTAGACAGACAACACCAAGCTAAAGGACTTCCTGGTACTTTTAGATGTAGAAAGTCCAAAGTAGCGTCTCATTTGAGTCCCAGCCCCAGTACTGCCACAGTTCCCCAGCTGATAAACACAAGACAACTTGCCATTTCAGCTGCAGGGAAGACAGCAGGACAGACACAGAAGAAGCTGCCATTGCAGCTGATCCCATCCAAGGCTGAAGCACGAGGCCAACAGGCATGAACACACCTAGCAAAAAAAACCATATGGACATGAGCCAGAGCTGCTTGTCCCAGCACAGGCATTTCCATCCCTGCATATCATGGAACAGATCAGCAGTTCTACAACACAACTTGCTGAGACCTCCATAAACAGAGCTAGATCAATATATGTATTTACTCACTTATTACCAAACATGTCCCGTCCATTGCAAGGGATAACCTTTGCACCAATACAGGTACAAGAGTGCAGCCACAGGGTAAGACTGTTCGTCCCTTCCAGATACTCTGCACATATGAAACACAGCAAAGGCAACAGAAAGGAAAGGCAATAGTAGGGGAAAAGGAGGGAGAAGCTACTCATAAACAAAACAAGGAATACTTGAAGTAAGTTTTAAGTAGGAATTTGGAGCATGAGGAAATGTCTGACAGGGGCATAGAGAATACAAGCAGTAGGAGAGAAAATGTGTGATCCAGGGTGAATAAAAGAGAGAGCACCCAAAAGCAGGATGGTACACCTGATTAGAGATGGGTTTGAATATACAGGAGCTAATCCCCAAGTACTGCTATATGAAGTAAGAGCCTAGTTTTAATTTCATCCAGAAGTATTTATTCCTAAGAGGCAAGCAAAGAGATAAAAAACAAAACAAAACAAAACAAAAAGAACATATCTATTTTGCCCTCTTTCTACCAAGTTTTAAATAATCTAGGAACCTGTCTTTGGTTCCTTGAGCAGAGAATCAGTCCCACAAGAGGCACCACAGAGATCAGCTGTGCTGCTGTCTCTGATAAGCTGAGCTCTGGCAGTCACATACCTGCTGCTATGGGTATTCCAAGCATATTATAAATTAAGGCAAGAATCAGATTTATTCGTATTCTTCGAACTGTTCTCTTCGATAAGTGAATACTGGCAACTACATCCAGCAAATCATTCTGCAAGACAGAAGAGCACTGAAATTTTTCCACATGAAGTGTTTAGAATACTACACCAAAAAGAAGAGTATCAGTGATAAAAGAAGACAGGTCAAAACTGTAGTGCTTACTCGGATAAGAACAACATCTGCAGCTTCAATGGCAACATCGGTGCCCGTTCCAATTGCAATTCCGACATCAGCCCTGGCTAGTGCAGGGGAATCGTTGACTCCATCACCAACCATTGCAACCTTCTTCTTTCCATTTTGGAGTTCCTGGACCTTTGCAACCTTGTGAGAAGGAAGAACCTCCGCAAAGACTTTTTTGATCCCAACCTAGGTACAAAGAAACACACCCAGCTGGTGACATGCTTCATGCTGAAAGGAAGAGCCCTTTGCTGTTCTAGGTGAAGGGCAAACAGGAGTATCAGCCAAACTGATTATGGTGAAGGCAACACTTGCAAGCTACACCAAAAACTGAAGAGCAACGTGCTTTTGGCATACAAACAGGGTTGATTACAGCCCCCTCCTACTGCAGAGATGCTGGCAAACCATACTCTGCCCTTAGCATCATGCTCTGCATGGCTTCTACAGCTCCACTGCCCTAGCAATAAAGGTTTGATGGTTAAAAGAGGCAGTTTTCACCTGAAAATGCTGCATGATGCACCAATAAATGTTTCAGTAATATCAAAGAATCCTAGAATAGATTAAGTTAGAAAAGACCTCTAAGATCATTGAATCCAACTGTTAACTCAGGACTGACAAGTCCACCACTAAACCATGTCCCCAAGTGCTACATCTGCATGTCTTTTAAATACCTTCGGAGGTGGTGACTCCACCACTTCCCTTGGTCCCGCTGGCCACACTGTTGCAGACACAGACCAGGATGCCATCGGCCTTCTTGGCCACCCGGGCACACCCTGGCTCATGTTCAGCTGCTGTTGCCCAGCACCCCCAGGTCCTTTTGTACTGAGCAGCTTTCCAGCCTCTTTGCCCCCAGCCGGTAGTGCTGCAGGGGTTGTTGTGAGCCAAGTGCAGGACCTGGCACTTCACCTTTCTGAACCTCACACAACTGGCCTCAGCCCATCAATCCAGCCTGTCCAGATCCCTTTGCAGAGGCTTCAAGCAGATAATGCAACACAGGAACCATGTATGATCAAGCAGTTACAGCAGGGGATACACAGAGACAACAAGTATGTGCAAGTCTCAGGGAGATTATAAAAATAAAGCAGTTGGCTGGCTAAATGCTTCTAGCCATCCACATCTCAAGTAATGTGGAGTTGCTACCAATGGATCTAGTGTTGTAGTTGAAAAACAGATGGGTGTATTAAACAGTGCTGGGATAATGCCCTTTGTTTGGCCTCACCAGGAAGAAGCAGCTTTTCACCATGTAAGACAGAAGCCCTCTTTTAACCCTTTAAAAAGTAACATTTTATAATATTCTTATAACTGCTGTCCATTTCTTTCCATTGGAAAGTAAGTAAGCTCCAAAAATTCAATGAAAATGTAGGTTGACACATACTAAGCTTGTTTAAAACATTCATCTGAGTTCCTGGAACCATAAATTCAAGCTTGTTTCTGAAAGACTTTTTTCCCTTGACAAAGCAAGCTGGGCGGGAAAGCAGTTTACCATAACTGAACACAAAAGGAAAAGTGTGAAACCCAATAGGAGGAGGATTAAAGGATCACATAGAGAAACAAAACAGACCTCATAGCACAGAAGAACGTGCATACCACAGCGCTGGCTGAGTCAGCTGTGTGGTGGGATACCTGAGGAAAGCAAAGTGGCACATGGTGAGATTAGAAGTAGACCAATGCAAAGGGAAAGAGGGAAATGAAGATTGAGAGAGTGGAAACACAGCAAGGCAGAGTGAGAATCTGACTTTTCATTTATAGTTTGAGATTGGGGAAATCTCATATAAACCCAACCTCCTTTAGACTGATATGCTTCTTAACAATAATGCCTATTGTTATGTTGCCCTTTAAGATAATGACAAATCCACACTTCTGTAACTGTGACCAGGACTAGACCTTCAAGGAACTTTCCTTCCTTACTAACCAAATAGGTCCTTTCCCTTTCAGCAAAGAGAAACAGGAGGCTTCAGTTCAGCAACCAACTAATTACTGCAAGAAACTCCATTCCTCTGGAGAAGTACTGACTGCATGTCTTCAGTGGAATCTTGATGCAGCCACTGACCTCTACTATGCCATAGGACTTGATCTATTTTTCAGTCCAGTTCAAGAAAAATTAGTCTTCATTTAATGTATCCAGGGAAACTGCAGTTCCAGGGAAACTGAAGTTCCTGCTTTAAATTCACCAGAGCAAACCAGAGTTTTAGAACCTCATCATGTAGCTTTTCGGAACACAGAGAAGCAGATACCTGAGTAGCAATGGCTTTTGCAGTTTTCCTGTTGTCCCCTGTTATCAGCACCACGTCTATTCCCATGCTTTGCAGTGTGTGCACAGCAAGGGCTGCCTCCTGCTTGACAGTGTCTGCAATTGCAATCATTCCACACAACATACCTGCACAAATGAAAACATCCTCTGTCAGAGAGAAGCTGCGGGAGGCACAGTGGCAGCAGGAGAACAGGACTCCCCCTCCATCACACTGTGACAGCTTCTGAAATAACACATTCTGGGCAATATTGATACTCATGTCTGCAGCTTTCTCACTTATGGTCTCTTCTTTTTATCATTTGCCTGTTTCAGATCAAACAATGAACACCTTTGATATTTAGGGATCAGGAAGATGGGGAGAAGACGAGAGTAGCTTTTAAACATGCCTGAGTCCTATGTTTTATGGTATGGACAAATATGACTGTGGGCCAGATAAAGCGTTGGTATTTGTGCCCAGGTCAGATGCTGAAGCCACTCCTCCAGAAGGAAGCATATAGAGTCTGGTTTTATGTTCCCTGGTCTTTCAGGGTTGTATCTCTACTAGAATTAATTACTTTAATTGAGAAGTCCTGCATCTGCTTTCCAGTACATTGACTCAAAGGTGCATCCACACTTCCTTCACAAGCAAATATCTTTCAAAATTGCTCTCTAGGAGCACGAAGAATGTTTGTTCAGTAAATGAATCATAGGCCTCCTTTCAAGATCACAGGTGCACTGACAATCTATCACCATTGCAATAATATCTCATATCAAGGTATTGTCTGGGATCTCTTTCTCCATAGCACAGAACAGAACCCCACTGGCAAAACTCATTTAGTCTAATCTGTTACACTTGACTGATCTAATGATTCACCATGTTTATTCATTGCAAGTTTTGAAACCAGTGATGTGATAGGTTGGTCTGTGATCCTTAACTGATGCAAATTAAGGATTGGACATGGCACTGTAGTGGCGCTGCTTTTTGAACCATGATCCTAGACAACAGGGGGTTCAGAAATTAATTCTTAAATTAAAAACTACACAACAAAATCTCATAAACACTGTTCTGTGGTACAAGCTTCTTTTAAGAACACCTTGATACTTCACAGTTCAAAAGCAGTTCTGCACTAAAAGATTAGTAGTTTCTTGACACTAAGCCAGTGATCAACTGTTCCAGATTGTTTTCATCCATTCCTCAGTAGGACTGACTCATATTAAGACACTCTAAGGAAGAGCAGTTACCATCAATAGCCACTAGTATGGCAGTCTGTCCCTTCATTTCATGGTTTGTCATGGCATCATTTACATCATTTGTAATATTCAGGCCATTGCGTCGCATCCACTCACGATTTCCAATCAACACCGAGTATATCTGAGAAGCTGATGGACCTTTGTGCACAGACAAAAAGAAAAATGAGCATCTCAAAAGCAGTGTACACAAGCAGAGATGTTTGAGGAAGACAAGTTAGGCGTAGGCATTGCCTGAAGACGGCCTCATAAAACTTTTCTCTTTCAAGACTCAGTCTGTGCCTGTTTACACACAGAACTGCGTCATGGGCTTAATGGAAGTATTTGCCTGTGTTTGCCTTCGCCAGTTGGCATTGTTCCTCTGAATAAGAGCAGTACGCACATTTAGTAAATGCCATCCTGCTTTGTTCTCACAACCAATGACTTTCAAATATAAAGGCCATTTCTGACAAGAAAAAAAGTAGTGTTGTTCTAACAAACAATGCCCCTCATTATGAATTCAATCCAACTTCACAACAACCATATGAGCAGGTGAGAAAATACTACATTAACACCGTTCACAAATGGCACGGTTCTGATGATTGAAGTTCTTATTCCATTTAATTCTTTTAATAGCTTTCTCAAAAAGGTCAAGAGCAGCACAGCCTTCTGAAGAGAACTGATGAGCTTCTTAAGGAAGGCTTTAAATACCATTCCTTTCTCTCCTACACTACAAAATAGCAAAGTGGCTTCCAGAGAGTCTGAAACAAGCCCAGATGTATTGGCCTAATCAAAAATACCAGGCACTGAAACTCGGTTTTCAGATACAGCACACTTTGTTTCGCATCTGCTGAATAGGTCTGGGTTTTGGTTCTTTTTAATTAAGTGCCTTGAGAGGTATATGAACAGGAAACAAAAGGTCCAAGTTAATATGGAACTAAAGGGTAGGATACAAAAAGTTGCAGTAAGATAGTATGTGTTAAAGGTAACTGCTCTAAATGGGAAGATAATGCTAAATGGCAAACTTTGCTATCTGCTGGACCATTCTCCTGTCCAAAAGGAATATTGCTGGGTATGCCTTATTGTCTCTACATTGTATGGAATTTTCAAGTACCCATCACTGTATCTAGTTCTCATTCAAGTTTCTGAATTGCAGAGAGATCAAGAGCTGCAGAGAGAGCTTCAATTTTTTTTAAGGCACATTTTTGTCCCTCCTGTTCTTTTCTTCCTTCTGTCCCAATTCCACCTTTCTCTTGTACTTAGTTTGGTAGGTGGTTGGTGCTGTTGATTCATTCTCTCTCACCCTGCAGCTGGCACAGGGGCAGCAGGGGCAGACTTACCTTGTGATTCCAAGAGTGTGATCACCGTGTTATCTCCCAGAGGAGCACTGCTATCTCCACTGCTGTTAGCATCCAGCTTACTGCCAAGGATGGCCTCAACTCCTCCGACCTTGCAGCTGATACCACAGCCTGGGACTGCCTGGAAGTCGGTGCAGTATCCCAGGCTCTCAGTGCCAAGCTCCTGCAGATGTAACCAGAGGCCATCATCAGTCTGTGCGGCCCACGTGGGGTACAAATATTAAATAACTCTTGCCAAAGAGAGGCCTCATTCCTCCTCTTGACCATGACTGACCAACTGAAAACTAGCCTGGAGTATCAGTAGCACAGAACTAAAAATAAGGATGCTCTGCGTTGCTGTGGCTTAGACTTCTAGAAAGGGGCAGCCATAGAGATCACAGCCAGGTCTTAGCCCTAGCACCAGCAACACATAAGGAACAGCTTTTTCTGGTAGATCAAGGATGAAAAAATTAGACTGGTGGTTCATGACTTCAGCCAAGACTAGGAACAAAGGAGAAATATTATAACATTAAGCCATACAGCTTCTAAAAGATGCAACTTCTAATTAACCTTACAGACAATTGGCTGTGGTGGATCAGACCTTTTATATATATGTAAAAGTATGGTGAAAAACTGTATCTAATTCCTGGATGGACCTGGCTGGATGTTAGGGAAACCGGGTTTTTCTGTTGAGTTAGGGAGAGAAGCCAGTGAGTACCTTCAAGATGAGAAAAGGGATTATCAGAATCCTACAAATTACAAAAAGAATGGAGAAAATATTAATTTGTGAATAAGTTATTCTGGGTTGCCTCTGGAAGCTGGAACGATATATACCTTTCAGTGACCTTAAAACACAGGGATGATAAGGCAGGTGGTAAGAACATCAGCCAACAGTATAGCATTACAATTCATATAAGCCATGATCCAGTAGTAACTGCTGCATGAGATGACTACAGAACTGTCAGGGTAGTAAAACAAAAATATAAAATACAAGAAAGGCAACTGGTTCATTGCTTATATTCTCTTTTTCCTTCTAAATTTATGTTTTTATTTCTAAATTTTATCACTGAAAGATCTAGTAAATTTGACATATTTTTTTTAAGTTATTTTTTCCCTGAACCAATTAATGACTTTTCTTAGCAGACATAAATTGACAGACAGGTTTCCTATTTTCACTATGACTTCTGTTTTCCTTCTTCCTGAAGCTTGAGGAACACATGAAATACATAAATGACCTCTGAGGATATGTAAAATTTGCATTTGTGAACTCACAAATATCACAGTTTAATATTCAAGCTTTAAAGCCTTTTGCCTAATTTATTCAAATGAGCAAGTGACTAATAGAAGTGATTACAGTCAGGTAACATATGAAATGTCACCACACACATTTGCTTCATGATGTTATTTTAAGTATAAGTATTCCTCCTGCATATATTCCTTATTTTCGCATTAGTTTAAGATAAAATTAGCAGGATCTTGCTTCAGAACTCCACAGTGTTACCAGAAAAGCACAGCTTAGAATGCACCTTCTGGTAATGTCCAGACCAAGATGCACAACCACGCAATCTCCCACCTTTCCAGCCTGTTACTGTTCAGGCAGGCCTGTTCTTCTGGGGCCTGATCATTTTATACAACATTGCTGCATTTTCAGAGATGGCTCCAGGCCTTGGATGAAACAAGAAGGCTAAGTACCTCTTTGCAGTATTTAGTGACAGCCATTCCTAAAGGGTGCTCGCTGCTGGCTTCTGCTGTACCAACAACTGCCAGTACCTTCTTCAGGGGGAGCACAGCTGTGTCTCCCATCAAAAGCACCCTCGTGACTTTAGGAACTCCATAGGTGATGGTCCCAGTTTTATCAAACATCACAGTCTTGATCTGAAAGAAATAAACCACAGTTACTGCCTAAGCCCTGCAAGCATAGGGATGCTTGTATATTTATGGCACACAAATACAGTCAATCCAGACAAAGACAAAACAAACCTACAGAAGCAGGGACTCCTGTGTGTACCTTGAACTACCTATACAGTAGGTCTCCTTATACTTTCTTATTCATTCCTCATAAAGCTACAACATCATTCTGTGCCCATATCAGGATCTCAGTGTAATGTAGGACTGAGATGCACACACAAAGGACAGTACGTGCATTCACATGCAGGATTCATTTGATGGCACCCTAATCACCTTTACCACAAGGTATGTGATGCAAAGAGGACTTTTATGAATGCATTTCTAAACAAATAGCAATAACACCGAGGAAGATGACTCAGGAAGTGGTTTGGTGATAGAGAAGATGCAAAGAGTGCAAGAAGTTCAAGAAACAACAACCTAAGCAAAACTGATGTCATGCTATTCACCAAACTCAGCCATCACTTGTCAGCCAGGCCAACGGGTCTTGAGGAATCAGAAATGAACCAAAAAACACAGCCCCACATATACTGGAACCCAAAGATAAGGTCAATTCTAATCCTGAAAATAAACACAGCAGAGAGAAACACAAAACCCAAGAAACTTATCAAAGTAGGCGCTTCTTCCATATCCAGCTATTCCAAGACACCAACCTTGCAGAATCTAACAGGTCACTTAAATTTTGAAGCCCTGACCATAGCCTTGTTTGGATCCAAAAAGTAAAAACTCCTAGCATGAATTAGCAGTCTTTTTGTTTTGTTTTTTTTCTCACAGAGCCTTGGAAAAACTCCTGGTCCAGTAAGAATAAGAATTATCAGTCTGATAAACTTGCTGTTACCACCCTCCTCCCTTAAAATATGTATATGTCTAATACAGCATGGTTTGGGTTCATATTCTTTTCAGCGGCTGTGGACATGTCAAACCTCTTTCTCCTTCAACTTCTTCCTTCTCTTTTCATAATTTTTGTGTCTTTGAAGGTTTTTTTTGCCTCCCTTCTATCTTTCTTGTGTGTACACTAAAACAACTTCAAATAATTCATTTTTTTTCTTATATTTTAAATTTTAAACTACTGATCATGGACAATATGCATTTCACAACAGCTCTCTGAGGAAAGAAAAAACCCCACCAGATTATCGGGCTCTTTTGCAGAAGAGGTAAAGAAAGTGCAAAACTCAGAAACCTCCGAGGCCATGCAGAGGATTAGCAACCTCACAGTCATGAGATTGTAGCATCTGTTGGCTCTCAACACTTTGCTGTGACTGCTTTGAAGAAAGAAGATCAGATTTGTCTTCTTTACCTCAATGAGCAGCAATCAATTAAAAAAATAAAAGTTTCCACAGTCTTTCTTTGGACCGGCAGGATTTCCTGGGAAATTATATTTCATGTAGCAATAGCTGGGTAAGCTATGAAAGTACAGAATGAACTTTTAACCTGATGTGCCATTTCCAGGGGTTTTCCACCTTTGATGAGAATACCATTCTGTGCAGCCACTCCTGTGCCCACCATTACAGCTGTGGGGGTAGCCAGGCCTAAAGAGCAAGGGCATGCAATGCTCAGCACAGTGATTGAGGTTTGAAACGCAAACCTCAGTATTATTTCAGCTTTTGAAATGTTTTTGCTCTGATTCTGCAAGAAGAGGGAAGAAAAGGGGAAAAAAAATAAAGAAAGATATGTAAGATTGCTGACAGCAGATAACATAGGTGTACTATGTAAATCAATCACAGTCATTTCAGAAAACATATTTATCTGGAAAACTCCAGTACAGGAAACCAATCTATTATTGTTACTGTAATGCTAAAGAAAGGACAGTGTTATGAATTGTTTATGGCAGTATTTTCTGGATTTTTTGCTGCTCAAGCATATGCTTGTCTCTGCTCTGAGGCTCCCAGATGTCAACATAACTTGTTGGAATTTCCTTTAAAGCTTAGCAAAGGAGAACGCCATTTCCAGGTACACGGACCTCCCCGTTGCTGAGCATAGCAAATACACATCCTAAAGATAACAGAAGCTCAGCTTCTTTCTCAAGCCAAAACCACTATCTGCCACCAGAAACAGGAATGCCCACAAAAATTTCAGACATGACAGGCATGGCTCAGCTCCTTGCAATGCAGCTATAGATCATGTTTAGTCCAGAAAGGCTGCCGATAATTTCCATTTGTAAGAACCCCATGCAGAACTAAGGGGTAATTGCAAAGATACATTTATATCTGCAGAGAGATTTTAAATAGCATAATTATCTGCTCTGTGTAGAAAATACCATGTTTTACAGAAGGATTTAGAGAATTTTCTGAGTTGGAAGGGACCCACAAGGATCATCAAGTCCAACTCTTAAGTAAACGGCCCATACAAGGATTGGACCCACAGCCTTGGTGTTATTAGGACCACAATCTAACCAACTGAGCTCCTCTCAAGGTTATTATAACATCAAACCCTACATAGAGAAAGTATGTTAAATACATTGGAAGACATCCTAATACAAAAATCCAGTTATAATAATAAAACTACTTACAGGAAAATATTTTTTAATAATATCAAAATTTACGAAACC
Organism: Oriolus oriolus; assembly: GCA_013400235.1. Lineage (NCBI taxonomy): Eukaryota > Metazoa > Chordata > Aves > Passeriformes > Corvidae > Oriolus > Oriolus oriolus. The sequence continues at coordinate 207,809 of VXBT01012118.1, read as the reverse complement.
AATTGTGATCCATACTATCAATGTCACAGTTGAAATGATGATGATAAATGGAACAAAGTAGCCACTAAATTTATCTGCCAGTTGCTGGATGGGTGCCTATAAAAAAGAAAACCAGTTATTTGCATGTTTATGGTCAAAACACATAAATATGCAGAGTTCATTAAAATACAAAATAGCCTTTATCTGATTCTTTTTTGAAGTCTGGAAAAACACAGTTTGCTGAAGTGTTTAAGTATCAAAACATAAAATCTTTTTGTTATTCAATCCAAATCTGTGAATACGGTTTTCTTCTTTATAATTTTTACCTTTGACATCTGAGCTTCTTCCACCAATTTCACAATCTGTGCCAGAGTGGTATCACTACCAACATGAGTTGCATTAACAAGAAGTGAACCATGTGCATTTATAGACCCAGCAATCACTGTGCTCCCCGGCTTTTTAACGACTGGCATAGGCTCCCCTGGAAAGAAAAGGTAATAATAAATGAGCCAACACCCCTAACAGCATAATCCATTAGCACACAGTTCATTCTATGTTAGCAAAGTCAGTATGCTAAGCAATAATGACCAGAAATCGCATACAGTGTATCGCTGTCTGGTGAGGACACGGATAAGTGGTGTCATACTTTTATAAACCTTTTTATAGGTTTAATTTCAAAGCAAATGCTGTTTCCTTGGTACACCATCCCCCAAAAGGGCCAGGAGCAAATAGGTTGGAAAAGGAACTTCTTGGAATTTCTCCATTAACAACTTGCATAGCAGTGGGAGTTTGAGAAATCTGTCTTTATCTCCATGACCCTCAGTTTTCAAAGACAATAAAGTTTTTTTCTGTGGAAAAGCTCCCATTCTCATGCTACCTCTCCAAGAATACTAGCTCTAGAACATCTTCATTTTCTCTGTTTTATGTGGTAGTGATAACAATTGGTTCTCTAAATCTAAAGGTGTCCCTCTTCCTGAGTAAAGTAAAAACATAACTAGAACAAGTGTAATTTTTTTATATCCTTTATTTATAAGAATTGCACAATGCATCAAATCCTTATTATATTTACAAAATGAAATGAAAATTTCAGAGATGTATAAAAGTCCTGTGACCCCTAATAAACATCAAATTTTGATCAAATTTCCCACTCCTTGCCCATTGGAAGAGCCCTGTCATACAAACCCAAATATCTCCTCAATATTTCCACATCATCCTTTAGAACTTATTTCTGAGAAGGTACCATCTCTATAAATACATTCCAGGGGAAACTCCAACAAGATCCCTGGAATAATGACAATACTGTTATGACTCTACCCATCCCATCAGTGTTTTAGTAAGTGGCGAACTGAGAGGAAAACCTTCAGCTTTTTAGGGTGTGTGCAGATGCAGGATTTGAATTCAAGCTCACAAAGGCAAGCCACAGCATCCACTAAGGTGGGAGGCTATTCAGACAGTAGTGTTTGGGCTGGGTCTACTGTCTTTTCTTGTAATGAAGAGTTACAGAAGATTTCACTTCTTTGTGTAAGATAAGGGAAGTTACCAGTAATGAGAGACTCATCTGCCATAGAACTGCCTTCAATGACCTTTCCATCCACTGGGAACTTTCCACCAGGAACAACTTTAATAATATCACCCCTTTGAACCAGTTCAACAGGTACTTGCTCCTCCCTTCAAAAGACATAAGTAGAACAGGCAGGTTACTTATGCCATCAGCTTTCAGGTTAACTGGATCAAGCCTAGTCTGTGACCCAGGCAGGCTGAAGGGATTTTGATTCATAAATATATACCTGACAATGGAGTGGTCAGGTCCAAGAGTCACCACACTGGCTTCTGTGGCTTGAAGAGACATAAGTTTAGCAAGGGCTTCTGAGGTCTTACCCTAAAAAGCAGAGTTTAATGCTCAAGATACATTGAGATATATAAATCCTGATATGTACTTAACACAATGAACTCTAAACAACCTTTCATATTATAGACTACATCAGAAACAGCTGACTCAAAATTCCTCTGAGTAGTTGATTCTACTCCTGTCATAGATACACAATATTTATGTGGAGATGAGTTACCTTGGCTATGTGTTCCAGCCATCTGCCAAGTGCAATGAACACAAACAACATTGGAGGAGTGTCGAAGAAAGTGACAGGGCTTTTCTCTGCCTTTTCAATGATTGCTACTATCAGGATCACACAGGAGTACAGGTAAGCAATCGTCGTGGCCAGTACAATGAGCACATCCATATTGGTTGTCTTGTGCCTCAGTGACTTGTAAGCTTGCACATAAAAATACCATCCACCAAGGAACTGTTGGTGTAAGCACGGACAGACTCGTATTAAGATCACAACAGTAACCACAGCAGTGATTGCAGAGTACATAATACTGCCCATAGCAGAATTAAAACCATTTAGTACATAAAGGAAGGCATTGCTGACCCAAACAAAGTTGATACTGATATAACTTCAGGTCTCCTAGGAGACTGACTCCATTGACATCCTCTCATTTGCACTTCCTTGTTCTCAAAACCAGCTAATGTCATCCTTTTCCTCAGCAATGCAAAGGAAAGAAGGCATAGAAAATGAAAGGATTTACCTACAGCTACCCAATTAGCTTGCAGATGATCGGGTATCTCTTTATTTTAATATTACCTTCTCCACTTGGAAACTATCTGATGCAGCTTTGGCAGAAGAGCTATGAGTAACTATAGAATGGATAACTTGCAGAAAAGTGCCACTTTGTTCTGCATAGGTGGGACAGACAAGAGGGCAGGCCTAACCCACTAAATCTTTCCATTAGCCTGCCTTTATCACATCAGATTACATAAATGGGAGATGAATAGAAAGCAAACCCCTAGGAAGTAGTGTGGACATACCTGAACAAAAGTGCACAGGATAAAGAAGAGAAGATTCAAAATAGATAATCCAGGAATGAGGTTCCGTTCTAGCACCTTAGACCTGTGGTCCCCATCATTGGGTATTTGCATATAAATCATTATGACTACAACAGGAATACCAAACACTAGGCTGTACAAGAAAGATTTCCTCCACCTGAAAAGGAAAAACTGTAAATCCATGGTTTTTCTACATCCTGCAGCACTCAGGCCCAACTGTGCTGGTAGTGCAGGGCTGGGGTTATTAGCAAGGTACTAACACACAGCTTTGGGATATTTTCAAACATCCAGTATTTTGGAACAGCTTCAGTGTCTTCTACTTGTTTAACTATATGGACTTCTGGCAGTTAAAAACTAAAACTAATGAAAGTAATAAAAGCAGCTGAACCAAATGACAAACGGTAAAATTAAACATGCTTTACACAAGAATAATCTAATTAACTGGGAAGGGCGCTGGAGGGAGTAGAGTTACAAGATATGATCTAGACATGTTCATTAGTGAGGGAGGAAAGAAATACTTACTGCTGTATTTCCTTTTTATGATCCAGGTTATGTGCATTTGGAGCCCTTTTAGCCACAGAAGCATGAAAGCCAATTTCCTTTTTATTGAAAGGGAAGGAAAGGTAAGTTAGTTTTGATGAAGCTGACCATATTACTTATCACACATTTAAATGACACTACTTTTAGAAGAAATGTCAGAAAAGGACACTGTTCCATATTTAATAAATATATTTAATAAATTCCAACCCCTTATTTATTTTTAGATCCTGCCAAAATGAGAGGGTATTTCAGTCAGTACTCAAAATTTGGACTGCAAAGGACTTCTGGTACCTATACATGAACACAGTGTATAGGTGCAGTTAGTGTCCAAGTTCTTAGGCACAGGAAGCTTCCACTGACAGGTGGAATTCTGCTGTATTCCTCCTAAAGGAAAATATATGCCCTTTCACCTCCACTGGAAAAACTGGGAGATATGGGACATACCACAAAGGAAGTAAAAATGCACAAGCCACTGGGCTTGACAACCTTGTGAGCCATTCCCTAACACTTCAGTCTAATAGATACACCTGAAATCAAAAATTAAAGTGTCTAAAATCAGTTTAAACCTGTAGAACAACAAACTGCAGGGCAAAGCATCCCAGAAACAAATACAAACAAAAAGCCAGCTTTTGCTGACACTTGGGTGAGTTACTGCAGTAGAACCACGCCTCCCGCCCAAAAAACCCTAAAAACCCAAAGCACGCTTGCAAGAACAGTACATTTAAACTTCCTACCTGCATCATGAAATGCTTCTGTGGCAAAATAAGCTTTAGAGGACTACTCTGCCAGCCTGAACAGCCTACTAGTTAACATGTTAATAACTGCTGCTGCATCAGTTCTGTGGTCTAGGAGCTCTTTTCTGAGTAAATACTCTAGAGCACGGAAGGCAAACAGTCTCTGCTGTCCTCCTGACTACTCACTGCATGCACCTCAGACATTATGATCTCTTCCCTTCTGGTGGGACAAAAAAAGAAAAAAAGTTTTGTCCACATCTGGGCCATGATAACAGTAGAATTTATGATCTGTGTGATTACTGGTAAGCCAGGATTTTTTTCAGTTACTATCAGGCTGTATCACAAGCTGTTTTAATTTAAAAAGACGTGGGAATAGATGCAAGTGTATACAGAGATATGTAATACTTGTGGCATGAGCGGTGGCACACTTCTTTTACAGCCTTTTTCACTGTCAAGAGAAAGAAGTATTTTTTTCTGAATTATCAACACTTCACTGAAATGACTGTGATTCTACACAGAGAACTGCAAAAAACGAATATATGACACTTTTGCCAGATACAGATAAAAAAAGGTTCTTTTTGTAGTTTCCAGTGTGTGTTTTTAGAGTAACAGCTGGGGAGCCTATGCATTCCTGTGGAGCACAGCAGCCTCACCACAAGAGTGTAAAAACATGGCAATAACTATGGCACCTACAAAATCAGTGAAACCTCTCAAATAGGAGCTGCTTTATTTCTTCTAAATTTCACCATGTAATTGTCCACACATAAAAAATTTCCAAAGCCTACCTTGATTACTTTTATAATATCTCGAGGTCCAATAATTTCAGGATCAAACTGGATGTGAGCTTTGCTAGTAGCAAGTGCAACTGAGGCAGAGAATATGCCGTTTGTTCTCATGAGTCTGGATTCAATGTTGTGAACACAAGAAGCACAAGTCATCCCTGTAATCTAAAGAAAACACAATTTTGAGTAATTAGCAATCCCCCACATTCACCCATTATTTGTAGGTGTACTTGAGACAAGGCCTCAGCCTAAAGGTTTTATAGAACTGTCTTATATGATACAAAGCTGAGAACATAACCATCCACTTTTATTATAAAATTGTGCATGCAGCAGATCTAGTCACAGCTGTGTATTTGTATGGCAGCACTCAGACATGCTATTAACTATAAAAGTATAACTAATATTGTTTTATCAACACCTACATTAACATTGCCAAAGCCAAACTCTGCATGTGTAACTTCACCTTGCTTATGTAAATTTTCCTGTGGCTTCAACAAGACATGTTACCACTTTGTGATCTATTAACACAGCAGCAGGCTGCTATTACCTGTCTTGTAGTAAGTATTGGTCAGAGAATAAAAATTAGTATTTGAGGCATCCATCCTTCATATAAACAATTTACTAATTTTACTGATTTTACCCAAAGTTCCTAGACCTCTATACAAAGCCCTTAACATCAGCAGTACATATTTGTTGACACATTCTCAGTTATCAGTCTGTACTGAAGTGCCTTTACAGAAAAAAAACTTCTGTTTCATATCTGCTTCCTAAGAAAAGTCTAATCTGTACATAGAACTATCACTTTTTATTTCAGTGCTTTTGGATAGGTTCTTCTAAGACAAGTCAATTTTGTCTTTTCAGCAATTATGAAAAAAATAGTGTCACCAGCCAGAACTGAGCTGCTGAAGCCACAACTGTTCAAGCACAGGTATTTGCAAGAAAATGAGTCTTCCAGACCTGACTTTTCCAAAACCAACACATAATTTCAAATACACATGACTTACAAGAAGCTCCACCTGCCCTTCTATTTCTGCATTATCTTCCATGATGGTAGCTTCAAAACCCAGATTCTGGATCAGCTGTGCTATTTCAAGAGGCTGTATGAGTTCTGGCTTGTATTTCATCTCTGCTTTACCTGCCATCAGTGCTACCAACACTGAAACAATTCCTGCAGTGGCAATAACAAAAGTATTAGATAATGTAGCTCCTTTGAGGGAAAGAAAAATAAAATATTACAAGTGACTCTCAGCAAGGACTGTAACAACTCAGAGATATTATAAGCCTAATGATTTCTCTCTGCCTCCTTCTAGTGTTGTTCCCTAGTCACAACAGCAAAGTTTGAACAGAGACACAGCCATGCTGAGTTTTCCTTTAGCAATGAGAGGAATCGCAAGATTTACACATGGAAGGAGGTGAGCTTTGCTATGATCTAATGAGACAAAAAAGATATTTGGAAGCAATCTTTACACCCATTGCTGCAAGATCTACCCTAGACTCCTGTAGTTTGGAACGAGCCATGCAGCACAATGCTAGACACTTCTATTTTCCTGTTCTACACCCCTCCTTATATTTTTAATAAATAAAAACCCCACAGAAATCTACATGTAGAATTGAAAAGCAAAACACAAAAATCACAAGACAAAAAAATAAAATTGTTTTGAAGAGCTAATGCTTTTTTTGATTTTTAAATCAAGGCAGTGAGACCACCACTGGGAGACTGGGGACACAGTAATCAATAAACAAAACCTCCCAAAGGCATGCTGACACAAATGAAACCAGACATTGCTACGGCTCATCTGTTAATCTTCTACATGGCCAGAGGAAAGGCAGCTCCAGCCTGCAGACTTCTAGACTAGTAAACACCGCTGTGCTTAAGCTTAGCCTGGCAGTGGAGCCATACATTTGTTTGCACCTGCTTGTGCAAATATGCCCTGAAGGGTAAGTTTCACATCCCAAACATGCCAGAGCTCTCAATGGCTCTGGAGGAGATGGATTGCTTTGTAAACCAACAAGGCCCTGAAAACTAAACGAGAACCATTTCTCTGTTCTTGTCTTCACACTTATTTGAATTTTTTATCACATTACAACAAATTACAGTTACAAGTACGTTCATCAGGTTTGTCCATCGGTGCAACAGGATAGTTAAACAGTGGCATAGTTACATTAGCACTAAGAAAGAGCATTGAGTCTATTTAACTTCCAGATGTTGTATGGGAGTCTCTTCCCTTAATCTCATAGAATACCTTTTCCATCCCATTGTCCCTTATAGACTCATTATAGGAATCTTAAATTTATTACCATCTTCTTTCTGCAAATTTCTTTCAATGGTAGACACACAGGATGCACAGGTCATGCCTGTGATTTGTAAAACACACTTTTCTTCTGTGGCTCCACTGAGCTGGTTTGACCCATCAAGGTGAGGACTGTCTGGAAGAGCATCTGAGGCACAGCCTTGGCGAGGAGGCTCTGGAGCTCCAGGTTGCCCGGCAGCTTTGCTGGCATCAGGCTGGCGCCTGCGTTCTCCAGTGGCGGTATCTTGAATAAATGCACAATACACTGAACAAACACTATTTACAGTGTGATTGGATGATGCAGAAGTACAAACAAGTCACATTTATCAACCACACAAACCCTCACAGTTGTTTGGAAGGTGACATGATAACCTTGGTCTCCACATGGAAGTAATATAGGTTGCTACTATGATTATAAAAATACACATTCACCAGTACCACTTGCATGACCATTTAACTCTACAGAACTAGCTTTCCACTTTCAGATGGCAAATGATTCCCTGCAATTTCAATGCCTAGAGCTGACAGCTACCTCCACTTGATAAAGATATATTGGTATCTAGAGGGTCCTTATCCAGCACAGAGAATGTAGTACAGTCATATCCATTCTGTCATTGTTGTCATCTATACAGGACTCATATCACTTCACCTCAAACAAGGAAAACAACAAGTTTCTCAACAGGTTTCTCTTCAAGGCAGAGTATTCACACTCTAAGTACTGCCAAATGACTATTGGAAGCATCCAGGAGATCTGAACACAAACAGGCCTCTTGCAAACATTTTTATCCTTTGCCAGATACTGAACAGAGACACAGCAACTCCAGCTGCATTCACAAACTACCTCCCTTGGGCAGAGGTTTGTGTAAAGGAGCGGGAGCTGCTTCTGAACATGTTAAACACAGGGGGCTCCCTCCTGTTCCACAGATGGATTGGAAGGTCTCCTACCAACGAATTATAAACCAAACAAATTGTAATTACACACCACATACAGGCCCCTCCTCATTTGTAGTAGTACCACAGATTCAGAGAGATTGGACCCATGAGAGAAGTGAATAGGATGTGGTTTTCTGTGATCAAACTACATAATTTCAGGTAAACTACATCAGTATTTCAAAGCTGATATGTTTAGTTGAAGCAGGTAAAAATTGCCACATTAGAAAATTGCTAGAGAGGAGATTGTGCACCAAAACAACTTTTTAAACGCTGAGCACATGTACAAAATGCACACACTGCTGCAGCTGACATGTAAAAGCAGCTGTTTCCACCAAACAGTATCTGCATTTTGCCACTTACCTCGCTTAAAGTGAGGTTTAGTGAAGTAAGGCAGGTAAAAATACTTGAAAAATAAAGTTCAAAGGCTAAAGACACTAAAAAGAGGTTTCAGCTAAGTAAAAAGTGGTTTTAAATGAAAGAGATTTCATTAAGTTTTTAGGTTTTAGTATTCTGGAACATAAATGAAAACATTTGGTTTGACAGATCTACTTACAGCAGCCTGCAGACATAGGAGGAAACCTACTTCAGGGGGTAAGGGGATGAGCTATTTGAAAGACTTTGTACCTCAGACCTTTTGGCTTCATAATGTAAGTCAGATCTTATGCCCACTGCTGCAGTGATTAAGGGCTGAAGCAAGGTGTTTTACAGCTGAAACCACTCTCCCTTGCAGAGCAAGGTTGGATCAGGCCAGACATTAAGAAGAGACAACGTCAATGTGATGCTTTAAGATTTTCTCTCCAGAAAGGAATCTTAGTGCAGATGTTGCATGACCCAGCTTGGCATGCTACCCACAGAACCAAAAACGCTGTTACCTGTCAGCACAGAGGCATCAAATCCCATGTCTTCTATGGCAGCTCTTAACTCTTCTCCACTAGTGACAGCTGGATCATAGTGTATGGTCCCAGAACTGCCAGCTAGAGCAACTGCTACATGCTGCACTCCTTTCCTCTGTGATATGGCCTTTTCTATGGACTGTACACAAGAATTGCAGGTCATGCCATCAATCTTAATAACAGCCGTATGTGTCGTGCCTTGCAGTGGCTGTCTGATGAGATCGTATGCGAAAGCACCTGAGGGAGATGCTGCTGCATTTGCTTCTGAACCATTAAGGAGGCTCACTTTAAAGTTTCCAGGTGGAAGGGATTCAATAGCTTGCTGCAAAGCTGACAGGGTGATTAAATCTGGGCTATACTGTACCACAGCACATTTATGCTCCAAAGACACTTTAATACTTTTTACGCCAGGAAGATCTGATATATTTCCTTCGATGTTTCTAACACAGGACTTGCAGTGCATGCCTTCTATCTGTACAGTCACTGTCGCTGTGCTACCCATCTCGGTGACCAGTGGATCCAGCCCGTCACTCTCGAGACTTGCAGGTGTCTCCCTGGGGTTTGCATTCTGCAAGCGCTGGAGATCAACGGCGCCCAGCTTCAAAGGGGCTGATTTACTTTTAATGGTGCAGTCATACCCCAGGTCACTGATGTGTCCCTTGAGGTCATCAGGCTGAATGATGTAAGGATGGTAAGCAATAATTGCTTCTTGGTTATCAAGTGACACCTTGATTTTTTCTACACCGTGCAGTTTCCTAATCTTTCCTTCAATGCTGGTGACACAGGACTGGCATGTCATGCCTTCTACCCGAAGCTTAACTACTGCTTCTTTCAAGCTCAGCAAATTTAGAGTCGCTGTTGTCAACTTCTCTTCTGCTATGTTGGCATCAAAGCCCATATCCAGAATTTCCTGGCAAATCTGTTCAGGACTTATTTCCGACTGCAGATACTTGATAACAGCATTGTTCTGTTCAAGGGAGACTTGAATTCTCAAAATGCCCTTCACCTTGGAAATTTGGCCTTCTATTGACTGCACACATGATTGGCAAGTCATTCCCACAATGCTGACTACCACACTATGCTCTTGGGAAGGTGGAGAGGGCTTGGTTTCAGAGCTCTCCTCATAGCCCATGTTGTCAAAAGCAAAATTATGTTTCATTGTAGGCTTCAGCTCACAACCAGGAGGAGAACCAGTGTTGGACAAAGCCTAAGGAGAAAGAGGAAAAGTAAAAATAAATGCACATATCTTCAGCCCTTTAAAAGCAACAACAGTCTGCATATGCTCTCAAGCACATACTAGAAGTGCTCTCAAGTCAGTCTATATGGCCAAAACCCTTTACAACATTATTTTACACTTTGAATGTATTACCAGTGAGTTATGCCCATGATGATGACAAGTCTCTTGAGCATCAGTTCAGAAAATACTGACTAGGGATATAAAAGCAGAATTGACTCAATATCCCTACCCTAAACAAGTAATTTAAAACTTGAGTTCTCTGCAGTCACAGGACACTTCCACCACACAGCCTGGGCTGCTCTTCAGAGCACACTGTCACTGGCACAATGGGTCACAGTAGAGAATGTGCTGACTCCCTCTCCAAAAAGGCCATAAACTGGCCCAGTTTGGCCAACCAGATACTCCTCAGGAGGAGTTCAAACCAAACCAAAGAAAATCAAAAAGCCCAAGAAAACAGCATCATGACTCTTCCAGAAGCCTGAAACAAGTTGGTGCAGGGAGGGCCAGCTGCATGGTATTTGAAGAGCTATATGCATGCACACAAAGGCCTAGGCTCTCTGCATTTAATATACAGACCTTTTACCTTGAAATCTGTATCTAACAAAGACCTTGAAAGACACAGAACTATAAGCAGATACTTTCACTATTGTTTAATTTTATTTGCCTGCTTGTGAAGCACCTAAGAAAGACTATAAATTGTGCTACAGTAACCCACTGATTTGATCCAACACTGATTTTCAGGATGGCCAGTACTGAAATAGGCCAGCCAGAAGTGAACTATCTCTGTCAGATCACGGGCTCTGCAATACTGGAACTCTACAGCTGAATGCACTCAATTCAATTGAAAATGAAATATTAAAAAAAACAGCACCAATGCTTCTTACAGAACAAGTATTGACAGCACAGACTCTGTCTCCAGCTGCTAGAGCCATGTGATGAGGAAGACTGAAAAGGGCAGGGACAAGCCCTAGATTGTCATATATCACGGAAAGAACATGAAAATTCACATCCATGATTAAGGGCAACTTTGAATACTAAAGATCTAGATGAACGCTACTAGGATAAATCTATTCTCTTGCCTGCAAAGCCTTGGGCTCTCTGGCATTCAATAAAACACCTGATGCTGGGTATTACTGCAAGGAGAGTGTGGAGAAGGGGCCACCGGATCAGGGTCAGTACTGCAGATCCTATTCCTATGACCCACAAGAAAACTTCTTTCTCAATACCACAGCATGGATGAGAAGCATTTAGGCTGCTTAGTAACACTAGACTGCATCCAGTTCCTTTGATGCAGTATTCAAAACTCATTAACTTGATTTTGTTTCACGCTTAGACAGCTTGGGAATAATGAGGTCTGGGGTCACAACCAAAACAGCAAAAATTGAAGACGAGAAATTTGCTTTCAGCCTTTTCTATACCATATTTATTAGAACAGGAGAAGGAATGAGCAAGTTCAACTCTTCAAGATTATGGTGCAGCCCCTCAACTATCCTGACAGCAAACTCTCCCTCCTGCTCCCTCCCTTTCTGCCTGGCCTCATGGCTGCACTCCAGGGATGCTAGGGAAGAAGAGTCACGGGAATATTTTAGTCCTGGCATCCTCTTTTGCGTCCTCCTCCCACAGGCCTGGCAGCACCCAGGACACTGCTCTCCTTGCACTTCCCTTCTCAGAAGTTAGTGAAATCTCCAGCATACATGGAAATGTGCCACAAGCACCTCCTTTCAAAACAAAGCATTAACAGTTAATCAGACTTCCCTGCAAAGGTGGTTCCCTGTTTAAGCACCACACAAAGACAACCAAGACACCCCCATTCTTGTGTCCTCCTATTGTTGTGACTTCCCACAATTTGAAATAATAACCTGGCCTTGTGTATGGGAAATTAACCCATGTGAAAACAGTCTCTCAACCACCACATTTCAAATGTGGCCTAAACTCAAACTCGCATTTATTGTAAATTCTGCCTCCAGAAGCATTATGTGAATATTGTCCCTCATCTCCTCTTCCCTGTCCCCAGTCCCCCAAGGACACTGCTCCCGGTGGCCTGCTCTTATCACAAACACCCAGTGAAATCTGTGTGACAGGTACAGAAGCTCACCCTGTGTGTGTACTTTGGCTCACAGGACAAAGGCATTTGCTTTCTGCATCCTTTGGTGAAACAGAGCATGAGAAACGGGAGAGATGAGCATCCTCCACTCTCTGCTTCACTGCCTGTCTGGCCACGGCTTGCAGATGAAACTCAGGAACCATCACAGGCCTTATGTCCTCCACTGTGTTCCCTCCACTCCCAAGCTCACTAACTGTCTCAGTTTTCCTAGGTACCCCACGACATAAAAGCAATTCAAATTAATTGTGTAAAAAGATTAGAGGGTATTTCTCATTATCGAGTCTTTTGAAAAACATAAAAGCAAGGACTGATTCTACTATTTCAATGCATTGTAAGCCACAGAAACTTCAAAACTTGGCCACTGCTTTATGTTTTGCATAAAAAGCTATCCCAGCATTCAGAATTGGCAAAAATGTTTTGTTTGTTACTTGTGAAAACTAAATGTTTACGCTCCTAGGAGAAAAATCCTTGCACACAAATTTTTAAATGACAAGGAAAAAATAGAGAGGGGATGTGGATATAAGAAAACGAAAAAGCTTCTTTCCTTTAAAAAAATCCACCAAAAACACACTGATGCCTGAAGTGGCCACCTAAAAGCAGAGACTAGACAGGAATAAGGGAATAAAGGTAGGTATTTATTTGAAAGGCCTTCAAAGGTACACCCTGGGGAGCCAAAGGCTACATCCAAAAAGGACCCCAAGATGGACGATGAGTCACGAGTTCTTCACACTTTTATAGGTTTTGGTTCATTTGCATATCAGCATAAATTCGCCAATTAAAACTTTAGCTAACGATGTAATTTCTCCAAGCTTACTCTCCATTCTCAAGATGTTGGTTTACACATTTTGGGCCTAGGACAGTCTGGGCATCCTTGGAGAGCAAACCCAGAGAGGCTTTGTTATGTCTGCCTAGCATGAGAGAGCAGCAGCTAACAGGCTGCAAGACACTTCAGAGTTACACACTAAGCAGTACAGAATTTGAAAAATATAAAAGTTAAAATCCAAGGAACCAACACAAGTGCCAAAACATTGAAGAATCTCCCCCCGAAACCAAGAAATATGCACAGGTACAAATAAAGTATTTACAAAGCCTTTAGTATTGTTTTTAACAGCTTTAAAAGAAAAAAACCAAAACAGAAGAGGCACAAATACATCTATGTGTGTATTTGCAAGAAGGGTGTTTCTACACCAGACAAGAGGAAAACAGCAGATTCACATAAGGACACAAAGATGAGGCATACAGAAATGTGTCCATAGTTTTCCTCAGGCACATGCTGGGTATCAGAAAAGAGCTTCCTGATACCAGCTAACACTCACATATAAAATGGCATCTATGAGGCTCTATTGTAAGTCAGAGACACCATCTGCAAGAGGATCAGAGAAGTAATCACCACCAAAAATGCAAAAAAAAAGTCTCAGGCTTGTTTCTGCCTAGACAGAAATATGAACAAAATAATGGAAATGCATCTGACTCTACATCCAGAGGGGAATGTGTGAAAGAACTGGCCACAGTTACTCTTTTGTCTCTCACACCAAAGGAGAATGGCTGACATTTAAGGGTAGGTGTACACCAAGTCTGTTTGCTCTACCAGTCTTATGCGTATTTTTACAGTATCTATGTAAAGAATATATAAATAATTGCACATGAAATTATGACAGTTCTTTCCCTCCTTTGTTCTGCATGTAAAAGTTGGAACTGAAAGTGCACAGCAGAGCGAGGCTGTAGTCTGAAAGCTAAGAATCCTAACACAAAAGTTATGAAGCTCATATGAACAATATAAAAAAAAATAGAAGGAATTTGAGAAATCATTGACACAGAAGCAGTAGTAGATGGAGAGAGCTTTAAAGAAAGCACCAGAGATGGTTGGAAAACACTTGCATCTACAGGACACAGCTCTGAATCAGACCCCAGATGAGCAGCAAATGTGCAGGAGCGTGGCATCTGAAGCCCAAGTCCCAGTATGAGGATTTCATAGAGAAAAACAAGGCACGAAGAACAACCCTTAGTGTCCCAGACAGGACCTGTAGCACTCATGCCTGTCCTGGGGCAAAGTAGGGCTTGGGAACAGCTGGAAGAGGCAGATGCTCATGCTCCCCTTTCTGACTGCCTCCAGCCAGCAGGAAGATCATCCAAAAGGAATATGCCCTAGAGTTGGACTAACTGTGAAAGCATGGAGGTGGAGCAGGGCAGGGAGAAGCTGCTGGATTGGAAGCACCAAGTCTCGAGCCCTTGGCATACAGCTCTTGGCATCATAGTATCCAGAGCTCATGACAGGTCCACTGGGAAAGGTAGTCCTTGCCCATGGTCTGTATTGAGGGCTGCCCTCAGAGGCCTAGCATCATGCTGACCCATGGTCCTCCAAAACAGTCCCCTTCTTTTGGATACTCCCATTCAGATATGCAAAGGCTGAGAGTTCAAGCAGTGAAGGGATACATAATAAATGCGAGAAAAACAACTGAACTCAGAAAAACCCCAAAGACAAGGAAACCACAGCCCTGGTAAGACACTCACACATGCACACATGGTGACCCATGTCTTGAGAATGGATGCAACATCATGGCTGTGAACTCAACAAGGTTTGTGCCCTCCTTGGCTTCACAGCCCAGCCATCAGCCACCCTTGGCTGAGTCCCCGTGCTGCCTCCATTGCTGTGTTTCATGGTCACATTGTGGGGTGGCTTGTCACCAGGAAAGCCATCCTTCTACCCATTTCCCCTTTCCAAGAGGTGCAGGCACCTCCAAAATGCCAGTATAACACTCTTGGCCTCTGCAGCACAAGGCGGAGGTTGTGACAGATGCACTCCACAACTCCCTGAGCATCACCCACACCAAGATCCAGCACAGCACTGCTCCTCTCTGCTCATCCAGCAAGGCTCTCCCCACTTGGCTGGCACTGCTCTCCTGCCCTCCTTTTCCTGGCCTGCAGGAATGGCAACTTTCACATCCTGAAAGTCAAGCACCACACTCCTCAGGGTGATGCCAGGCAATAAAACGTGGAGGAGATGGGGGCCAGCCCACTCAGCACCTCCCTCTCTGCCTCTCCCTGCCTGCTCATCCACAACCTCTGGAGCTCACTGAACCTCTCATCCACTATGTCCAGAAGTTTTGGGCTGCTCTTTTCCCTGTACCTCTGTGGGCCAAAATCAGTTACTGCCCTCTTACCTTTGAGCACACAACTGCCGAAGAATTATCTCTGTTTTACCTTCCCTACTTCCTTCTTTCACAACTGCCTGATTCATGGCTTTGGATTCAGGCAGCAGCAGCACACAACTGAAAAGCCACATACTAATAATTAAACGCTTCAGATGTTTCCCAGTTTATTATAGGCAGACAGTGAACAACAAAATGAGGGCAGAGCAGCCACAAAAACATCAAAGGTCACGAGTCTTCAATTTCGTGCCTGTAACAGCAGCACTTCTGAGTAGACAGAAAATCAGTCCTCTCTCTCCTTAACATTTTTCAGTGCATCTCATTAGAGCATACTTTTAAAATGTATTAGATCTTAACTGGTTGTTCTTTCTCCCCTCTTCTCCCAAACTAAAATTAACAAATGTCAGTAGCTACTATATTCAGTAAGTACTTATAATGCAATTTGTTATTTTTCAAACAGTTCCTGAGTCTTAAAAGAGGGAAAAAACACCTTCTAAACCTGAATATCAAGATTCAATGAGAATATTACTACAAAGCAGCCTTTATGGGGCTTTTGTTTCCAAAATACTAAGTTAATTATACTAATGCTTCTGCCAAGAGACTGCTATTCCCCATCTGGGATCAGGTTTCTCTAACACTACAGATGATGGGGAAAGATTTAGGCAGTTGCAGCCAGTCTTACTGAAATGACACCTACACTGTAGCCAACAAACCTCACAGGCCTTAGCAGGCACTTTTAAATTAAAGGGAGCTGTATAAACCACATTTGGTTTATGGGAAAGGGGAAAGGCTTGCTGCAAATGAAATGTTTCTAATGTAGAATTAAAACAAGGCAAACCTCTTTGTGATGTTCTTCACAGCACCAGTACAAGCAACATATATGCCATAGTGAACTGAATACAGAGAAGAGATCCTTCGGTAGAACAAAGTCGTTTATGTCATGATTGTTTTCTAGCAAACATTTATAATGCAAGAAGTAACTCGAGGCAGAAAAAGCCTTGAGGTATATTTGGTCTCTTCTGGCTGTTATTTCATTCCAGTCTGACACTATTTCAGCCATTCTAAGCATACATAGTTTCAAAGAACATGAAAACACAGAATCACAGAATATTCTGAGTTGGAAGGGACCCACACAGATCATCAAGTCCAAATCTTCAGCAAATGGCTCATGCAGGAATCAAACCTACAACCTTGGCATTATAAGCACCATGCTCCAACCAACTGAGCTTTGTTCTGAGAGTTTCTTTTCCTTAAATATTCACAATATTCACTGATTCAAACTACATTACTGCAATGTGCATACATTTTAAACAGCAAAAACTCTTTTAAAATAACAAAACCTCATCATGTTTCTATCAGCATTGATCTTTCTAAGTCTCTTCACCACAGCAGTTAATCTCCAAGAATACCACAGTTATATACAACACTGAATTTTTAAAAAGTTGCCATGGATGTATTTATCAAGAACTTCACTAGCACCCACTTAGTAGATACAAATAAAGTACTTACCTACAATAAGGACCTTTTAATGTTTCTGCAATTGAAGGGATTCCAGAGAACAAACTCGTATGAGCTTCTGTCAAACTACTAAAGCAATTGCAGTTCAAAAGGAGAAATACTATTATGTTTTCTTCCTAGAATCACCACTCCGCATTATTAGAGGTGGAGCTGAAACAATGCTCATTAGCTTCTACAGCATAAGTCATCATTAATGTCTCATTTCAAAGATTATTTTCAGAGGATCCCCAGAGGACTTTGCATTTGTACTGCTTGTTATGGGGCTGGCATCCATGCTGGGGATTGAGACAATTTAGATAAAGAAGGTTTAACCTCCTTTAATATACAACCCATGTCCAGCATGCTTTGTTTTAAATTCACCAGTTCAGAAACACCACTTCCCTCCCAACACGCACACACACACACCC
>VXBT01012118.1:175203-190339 GCA_013400235.1 Oriolus oriolus | reverse complement strand
CCCCACCCACCAGCTCACTGACCTGTCTTTCAACTGTATTGACTTCTGTCATTCCCATGGAGGAACTCTGCAAAAGTTTCTCTTCTTTCTGCAAGTTACTGCTTGCTTTTACTGGAGATGCCGTCTTGGACTTTTCACCAATAATCAGTAGTTCAGGCACATCACAAGTTGCCTGCTGCTTACGAATAGACACCAGGGATATGTTTCTGTCGTTTAAAGAAGCTAAGTAGGACAGTTCCCTTTTCATTTTACCGTCCAATTTTTTCTCCATTATTTTTCTGGACTTTAAATACTGCAACGCCAAACAAAAGTTTTACAGGAACAGTTATTTGGTGTCCTGTAAGCCACGCTTCTTTCAGCTACATTTACAACAGCTTGAAGAGTTCTGCCCGTCTAATCCATGTGCTCATTAGGCATTCATCACGAAATCCCAGATGGAACCTGTGATCCTTATATAGGCTGCTTGCTGCACTCAGCTACCTGCTCTCCCTGCCAGTTTCAGTGTTTCCCACCAATTGGCATCCCTCGTGCTTTCCAAACTGCGTTCGGCACTGCTGATCTCTGCACACGGCGTTGCAGCAGGCTCAGCCAAGGCTGCCTTTCACAAGCTACTCAAACATGACCTGTGTGCAGCAGCCAGCGCATAACCAGTCCAGTCAGACAGGCTTCAGCTCCGTGTGGCCATGTGCACAATCACGGCTCCTACACAGGGAAAACGCTCTTCCATTTCCTTCTTCTGTAAAATTACCGGGGATTTCTCAGAGAAAACGAAGTCCCTTCTAACACTGAAAACATATCCACGATTATCTAATTAGATAAGGCTCTTAGACCAAAGGTCTTTCACTCACTCAGGGCACAAGAACATTCACTCTTTGTTTCAGGAGGGAAAACAAAAGAGTGAGTACAATATTTATACTTCCTAAAATGTGCCTCTTTACCATCAGCAAGCTTTACTAAAAACCAATGAACCAAACAAAATTAAATGAGCAATTAGTGTCAGAAAGGAAGGAAGTAAAATATATTCTCCTTAAATTCTCTGGGCAACAACAGGAACATCTAATTTAGACAGCCATACACACAACAGGTGCTACCACTTCCCTGCCTTGAGCCAAGCCTGAATATATATCTTGGGGACTGACCACAGCAAATTCCCAGCACTGCGCTACCACAGTAATTGGGATCTCCTGCTCCCAAGTCCACAGTAGTGCAGTCCACTTCTGAAGGCACCGCTGAACAGGGCCATGCATTTATGCATTTATCAAATTTATAAAATATAGTAGATGTATTAGCAATTTCCACCCTCCCTGGCTGTGCAGTGACATCACTGCACATGCAAGCCTTAAAATATTTGGTTTAAATTTAATCGGAATCTCTTGGACTCGTTGGAAAAAGTAATGAATTCACTCCTATGCAAAGGTTAGCACACAGGGTCAAAATCTCAGCATATCTCTGCCACATCACAAAAACCTGAGGGATCAATCACAGACACTTCACCTGACAAAAGAATTAGTATAATATTTATACTTTCTAAAATATGCCTCTATACCATCAGCTAGCTTTACTAAAAACCAACGACAGGACAAATTCAGATTCTTCTTCCTTCCAAAGGCAGACGTACACCCCTCACACCCCTGTCAATAGAGAGTGGTCCAGAAAGCCACCATGCAGGACATCAGCATCCTAGCTTGTCTCCCTGTCATAACTTCCCCACAACTGTGGATTCTCAGTTCTTAGAAAAAGAAGGTCTTCTGCCAGAGAAGTGAAACTCTAAATACTGCTGCAGCACTGTTTTGTATCATTGTCTCAATATAAAAAAACAGTGATAATATTAAACTTTTTTAAAGGGTTGTTTTGAGAACATTTTGAGAAATGGTTCTTCTTAAGAGAATTACTACAAAGAGTACTGTATCTGTGTTCATTCTGCATTAATCAGTGAAAGCAATTAGAACCACATCTGACTTCAGCTCGAACACTTTACTGAAAAAGAAACTTGTGTTAAAGGTGAAATAATTTCAGAAATTACTTATTTTAACTGGTTTTGAAATGAGCAATTGAAAATCATATGATTTGACTTATGTGAAAAATTTCAGCACACTGTGTTTAAATACCAAAGCTACATCTACATACTAAATACAAAGTTAAAAACTAATATTCGTCCTTCTAAAACAAAACAGGCCTCTCATCCCAGATCAAAGCTATTCAGAAATTCCAAATAATGGCAATTTCAAATTCTAGATTTTCTTAGGGAACTGGAATTCCAGTTTCTGGCCTTCAATAAAGCGTATATTTGATCCAGTCATCTCTGACAGTATCTTTACTATTAAAAAATCCCAAACCCTACCTAGCATGTTTTTGCAAGTAATTAACATTCATGAAAGCATCCTGTGATGAAACAGGCTGTAAAAACAACTTAGGGGTTTTTTTTCTTCATTTCAGGTTCACCAGCAAAGCTCAACTTAGACTGACAGAATAACAAGATGTTGAGTGAGTGTCTTCTCTCCCATTCCCCTCCTTTTTTTTCCCCACAGCTTCTGAGCAACCCTAAGGTAAAAATCTGTTTGTTTCTAACAGCAGTGGAGAGAAATTCTTGCTTAGTGCCCCACAGTCCTTTGCCTTCAGCAGAGTCCTGAATACTGATCTGGAGATAGAGAAGAAACACGTGAAGTTGTGCTTTGAGCACATTCAGCTTTCGAGATATTTACCCACATTAAAAATAATTATTTGGCTGGGGGAAAAAAGTTTGCTGTAGTTCTTCAGATGAAAGGGACATAAGACATATTTTAACCACTTTAAGTACCTAGTTTAGCTGTGGGCTGGAGCAGAGCAATGGGAAATGAAACCTGTGCAGCTGACAGAGTCTTGAGCAGCTCTTGGAGAAGAGACACCATTCACAAAGCAGAAACCACTAAGCATCTTTTAAAGCTAAGTAATTCCTATTTACATTAATACATGAGACTGAAAGCTCAGAGGTCCTGACCCACCTCAATCACTGCACAACTCTCTTATAGTTCAGGAGACACTTCAGGAAGGGATCCAATATCGGCACCTCAAGGCTGGCAATGTCTGCCAGGGAAGTAAGGCAGATGCTTGGAATTAACCTCTGCAATTGTCTGCTGCTGCACTCCAACAGACTGCTACTGGTTTCCAAATTATTTTCTCCATTCTATCTCATTTAATTGCCCCTTTAGAGTCTAAGCTAATTGTGTCAGCCGCAAACTGAGGGTGAGCATTTTAGTTAAGGCTGAAATAGGAAAGGCAATGTTGCCCTTCTCATCTGATAACAGTACCACTCTGGTTTAAGGCAGGATTTTGCACATCTTAGGATGTTCACCAGAAGGAATCACTCTGGCTTGGTAGCATGAAATTCAGATGGCAAATAGAAGACATGCCTGCTGCCTTCACAGCTTTCTGCTAGTGTCCAGCACCGGTGTTTGCATTTTCACATCAGAAAACACAGGACAATCCAAGAAAATTAAATCTCTTTGATTTAACAGCTCAAAGCTGAAAAATATGAGTTTTCCCCTTTATATTACCTGCTATTATCAGACTATATGATAAACAAACAAGAACAATGTGTTCTCATATAAACTTTGTTTCCCAGGTGCATTCATCCTCGGCTTTATAGGATATTCTGCCCTGCGTTTAATCCCTCTGGTTCTGTGCCCGAAGAAAGCATCTTAAATAGTCTTAACAACGCCTTGAAAGATGAGATGCTTGGGTTGAAGGAAAAAAATGGGGACCTGGAGGTTAGGGGGTCATATTTCTTTAATCTGTGGCGGGGGGGGGAAAGGAAAACAAAGTTCAGCAAGAAGGAACACATGCGTTGGCTATAGCTCACCGGGAACAAAGTGTCTGCACACCTTAGGAGCAGAAACACTGAAGGAGCTTGGTGTATCACTCCAAGAGAGGCATGAAACAAAGGGTGGAGCAGCATGGAGGTGTTGTGGTCGTGCCCTATTTAAAACAGTGCAGCTAATGGGAGATAAGCCACAGGAATGACCCAAATGGCGAGCAAAAGCTGAACTTTGCTTCACTAACTCAAAAATACATATTACTTTTCACGCTTCTCCACATGCTAATGGACTAAAACCTGTACATGCTTTACATGTATGACTAAAGTCTCTCAAACTACACTTAAACACAAAATGACATCGACTTTAACTTTTCCCTTTTTCCCCTCCCTCAAAGAAAACAATACAGATATAGCTTAAGTGAGGCAGGAGGCTAAAGGAGACCTCACCTTTGTGAATGCCTATGAAGTAGGACTCAAACACTCAGCTATACTGTGTGCTTCTTTGGGAAATTCAGAAAGCAAGCTTGTATTTGTGATTGTACTTTAGCCCTATAGAGCCATCTGGCAATTTAATGTCTTTGTCACCAGGTGTGTTATTCATATTCTGTGTATTCACTCATGCTACTCAGATGGTGTATTTATCACCAGCAATCCAGTAACTATCTGCATTTCTGTTGCTCAGTAAATGACACTACCTTGTCTTGGCCATGAGAGTTACTGAATGCCACCAGACTTCAGATCTGGCTGTGAAAGTTCATTGGGCACAACCAGATTTACAGGGAATTGCATTGTTTGTGCATCTGTAACCGTGGTGCTTCTTATTGAGCACGCCTGGACGTGCAGTGCCACATTGGCTCTGCATTTCTGATGCTTAGAGCTGAATTGGCTATCACTCAGTTGTCCCAAGTCCCTGTGATACCTGAGATCCAGCTGGAACAAAAGGGGAGTTATTTTGTGCCAAATCTCCTTCCTCTTAACACAACAGAAAAGTTAGCCTTACTCTTCAGGCAGCAATCCCTCAGACAGACAAGAGGAATCACTTCACATATGTGCACTTCATGTCAGTGCAAAGAGGGATGTATTGGTATTAATACATCACTCCAGAAATCTTGTCTGCCTTTGAATGTTAATAATTTTCTTACTCTCCTCTTCAGACATCATTTTAAACCACCAAAATACAATCATCCAATCATCACAAAACACAATCATACAATCATCACCAAAATACGAGGTATACAAACAATGATATGAGGCTAAACCACAAGTCACTTCATATTTGACAATATTTTGAGTTATTTCTAATTTTTCTTCAGGATGCAGTCAGCTAAAATGGTTGAACTCCTCCCCCCATCCCCAATCTTAGCACAGTTAGATTGTGTTTGGTTTTAACACATATAATGCAACTGCAAGAAACAGAGCATTGAGTTAAAAAAAAAAAACTGGGAGGGGGGAAATAAAGCATTGCAAAACTCATAGTAACATCACAAACAACAGTGCTGGCAGTCCACAGGTATCATCAAATTGTTTAAACACTGCTTGAGAGGGAACCTGTGAAACACCCAGCCCGTGTGTGAAACAACTGTTTCTCCTCTGTCAGGGCCCTTTTTAAGCCAAAAGAGAAGTAGTTACTAAAGGTATCCACTTTTTCTTCAAACAAATCCCTGAGCTTGCCCCACAATCATTTTTCAGTCCTACTAAGCAACTCAAGCCTCACATTTCCCCCATGAATCAATCAATTGCAGCTGAAAGTTCAGTGGAAGCTCGGTCTTATTCATGGTACTTAACGATGTCCTTTATTCTTCTAACTGACATACTTGTTACTGAACAGAAAAAAAAAAGGCCATACTTCATTTATATTGAAGAAGCAACAAAACTCTCTTTTCCTACATTTGCACATAGTTTTGAGCCACAAAATCAGAAAGAAGTCTTTGGCCACAGTCGTAAAAAAACTGGCAGCAACCAGATACACAAGTGTTTCTATAGCATTAATGGTATAGATATTTCTTTTAACAGATGAAGAAGCACGGTCATTATTTCTTACATTATAAGGAAAAAAGGAAACTACAGCAATCTGAATTACAAGGGAACAAATTCCTACCTGCTATGATTAAAATTGCTTAAGAGTTGATGACCTCATTTCAAATCAAATCAGCTCAGACTTTGGCTTCAGTTTTTCAGGAAGCAGACTCAATCTTCTCCAAATATTTAAAAAAGGTTTGTTTGCTCAAAACCAGCAAAACTCAACAAAGTACCTTGTTTGTAGCAGGGCCCCAAAACATGCACTGATTCTTTTCATTCCACAGCTTTTGGTATGATCGCAAATTGCGTGGACTTGGTACTTTGCTTTTAGCAGTGTTCGTTTCATTGTGATTCATTACTGTTTATACTGCAGAAATTTGTTTTCAAGAGCCTGGAAACTACCATGCTGATCTTATTATCACACAAAAAGGCACACCTTTTGGGTCAAGGTTTAAGTGCAAAGAACAATTGCAATCTGCATGAATTAATTTGAGTCAAGATTTCCACGAATGCTCATGCACCAAGCCATTTAAAAAGGCTGGCAGAACTTGTCAGTCAGTGCCATGACAAAATTGGTATTTTTACTTCTGTGTTTCCAACTTAATTTTCTGATCTTGTCCATGATTTGTTCTTGCTCAGAGCTGGTTTTGTCTTGTGAAGTTTGTGCAAAAGCTTTTTAGAATTCCATGCGGAGAAAAGGGACCTGCACTTCACCCATTTTAACAGCAATATTTCAAATATAACTTGAGAATAAATAGTATTACAAAAGTAACTATTTTAAAAGGCTCATTTGAGAAAACAAAGAGCTATTACTTATGAACTAACCTTTGCTATCCACAATTAGAAATAAGAAACAATTAAAGTGTTACTTCCACTTCTATTTTGTAAATTTCTCAGTATTTGTTGTAGCATTTAAAAAATATCTCTTACACTTGCTTTGATTATGTAGTGATACGTCTCTGAATTGTGATTTAAGTAAATGAGAGGACTGATTTTTTTAATTATTATTTTTTCCCAAAGTAAGCAGCCATTCACCCTGTAGCAGGCAAACTAATAGCAGACACTAAGATGCCCTGCCAAATCTGCAATTAAGTTTTCCCCTATGCAGATGTAAGCCTGTCTTAAGCGACCTCCATATATAGTAAATACCCTCCAAACTTTCCCCAGCAGTAGAATCCACACCATTTACGCTTACTGTTAGTTCCTTGCCAGTATTTGTTTCAAAACACTTGTGCTTGTTTGACAGCCAGAAACAAAGATTTCACTTTGCTGAGGCACCTGAGACTATGTAAATAGCATAAAGCACATCATACTTGTAAAGTATACCAAAAAAAGAAAAACTAAAAACTAAAAAAGAAAGAAAGAAAAAAAAAAAACAAAACAAACTGAAAAACTCACAAAATGTTCCCCCCAATAAAAACCAAGACAGAAACTGATAACTCTGATTTAAGCTCGTATTTCAAGTTCTATGGCCAGTCAACTACTCAGCCTCTGAATTAAAGAAAAAAAAGACAAAACAGTATCTTGTGTTTGCATTACAGATGCCATATCTAAAATACAAACATACTGCCTTTGTTAGGGCAGGCTAGATATGTAAAGGCAAGACCACATTCAGTTTCTCTTAACAATTGTTTCTGTCTACGTCAGACTGGGAGGAACCACCTACACACACAAAGAGAGGAGTTTCCAGAAATTCCCAAATCCCTAAGTAAACTCAAAAGCTGCACTCCTCACAGCTGGGCTCCTCCTATATAGTGCCTCGAGCAAAGTATCTGCTTTCTCAGTGATCCAGGCAAAACTCTGTCTGGGAAGAAGGGTTTCCACTTTCTGTTTGGTTCTTTTACTTCTTTTTTCCCTCCTCTCCCTGTGGACTGGTTGCAGTAACTGGGTAGAAAAAAGCAAGATGGTGTTACAGCCCTCTCTGTGGCCCCACTCTTGCAGAGAGCACACTCTCTCGGGTGACCCTGTGTCACAGGGCTCAGGCACAGCCCCGCCAGGCTGGCACGAGGGCCCTTCTCACCTGCCTTGCACCTCTTGCCCTTTTGGACTGTGCCACGTGCTGCCAAGGCAAGGCCACTGTCCTTCCACTGCTCACACGCCTCTGACCTCAGCATCACTGCATTCATGGTGGGGCTGAAGGGACACGAGAGGCAGCAGCCAGGGCCTCCCCAAATACAGTGCTGCCCTTAGGTGCATTTTTCTTCCCAATTGAGAGAGGGAAGGAGATTTGCCAGCTCTCTGGCTGACCCACTCTGCCACAGCAGGCAAGAAGCGAGGATGGGAACCTCTGATGGGAACATGGCGTAGAGGCTTTGCTCTTTCCAGTTGTGAGAGATCGAAACTGTAATGTATGTGAGCTGCTGTTCAGCTAACTTGCATTGCTACAAAAGTCCTGTCAATTATTTGCTATCCAGGGCTAAGAACTGTATAGCAGTGCCCTGTCCAGGTCTAAGATCTCACATAAACTGACAGTTAACTCTTGGGCAAGAGCCAAAGGCATGGAGCTGCCAGTTTCTATCAGTGGGAAAAACATACTTCAAGTGACCATGAAAGTAAGCAGAACTTGCCTGTATAGAGCCATACTGATTCACTGAAGAGCCTTACAGAAACTACGAAGAGAAATAAAAATAAAAATGAAAATATATTTGCTGTCATTGGTTTGGTTTTTTTAAAATGTTTGTTTGGGTTTTTTTTGCTGGAATACCTGAAAATAATTCCCTATTGAATAACGTAACACTGGCAGCCTACATTAATTTGGTAAGAATTCAGGTACAAATGTCAGAACTAAAGCAACAGTCAGGGATGAAAGTATCAACACAGGAAACTGCTACTAATTTTTTGCAATCTCTTCCATCTCTTTCAAACAGTTGCTTTGAAAAACATGGCAATACACAGTAAACCTCTTTCTGTTTACAAGTATTTTTATCTGAAATATTTAACACCTGGATTAAAATACAGTTAAAATCCTGGTTTCAAATGCAGACATTGTCTCGGGCTGTTTCCTGTGACATACAACTCAAGCTCACTGTAAAAACAGCATTCATTTATTGGATGAGGACACAGGAAACTGGAGACATCTGACTCCTAAAGAAAGAGTTCCTGGGAGCCTGAAGTTGGGAGAAAAGGAAAACACAAAAAAGCTTTCTAACTCTAAAATTGAGTTTATTCAGCTCTCAGCAATACTCCCATTTCCAGAGGTCACATCAGTCTGTTCTCTAGGCAAAGAATGTTTTTTCCAAGGACACATTTAGTCAAAACCAATGCATTCTGCAGCTCAGCATAAAAGAAGGTACCAACCCTGGGAGTTGCTGAGCAACCCTCTGAGATTTATTAACTGCGCTCAATTCCTGGAAAGCATAGATGTTAGCCATGGAAATTCAGGCTCAATTCATTTATCATTCCCTCCTGGTACCTCTGCATATTGAAAGAAAAGGTGGTGCAGCAGGGAACTACTTTTAAGCAGCCCTGGTTCACCCCCTGAAAGAGAATCTTTGATTGACTCTACTTCATGGGAAAATCACCGACCTTTCAAGCTTTCTTCATCCTTGGAATAGAAATAAGTCAGAGGAGGTGATGAAGCACAGTACTTGCATCTCTCATGCCTGGACTAGCCAAACAGTCTCCTCCAACTCCCTTCTGTCCTGCTCTGCAGGCAGTTTCTGGCTCCTTTCTCTTTCCTAATCAGTGCCAAGGAGCCAGACACGAGCACAGAATGCAAATCCTGCTTTGTCCTGGCTCCATGTGAAACAACTTGGATTTTCATCCGAACAGAACTCTTCCTTGCTTCCTGAAACAGGCAGAGAGGCATGCACAAACACATGTGGCAAACTGCACGTTGAACAAGTCAGTGCAGTGAACAAATTTTGTGAACCCTTTAAAGTTTGAAAATGGAAGCACCTCACTCAGTAAAAAAAATGCACAGCAAAGTTTTATAGCTCCCTGAGGAGTTTCATAGTTGGTTTAAGCAGGTGTTAAGGTGTGAGTGTGAAAGAGGTGGTCCTTCATGATCCCCTTCACTTCCTAATTAGGTGCAGATGGCCACAGATATATCACTATCTGCATAAAGGAGAAGAAAAAGCAAAAAGGCTTTGGGTCTGCTACCACAGACCCTCAAAAATGGTCCCTAGCTCTTAAAGAATTCCAAGCTTCCACCTGAAAAATCTAGGACATAAGATGAGTCCCCATGTTATTTTGCAAGCTCAGTGATGTTATCATTAGGGGTACATCATTTGCCATCTCATTTCTGCCGGTGCTCAAAGCTGCTTGAAAACGTTTCCTGCAGCCACCCTAAAAAATGGCAGATGTTTAGATTCCATGGGAGTTTAAAACACTGTCACAATCTGCAGGAACCAATTTGTTTTCCTTTGTGGTCCTTGCCCAGCTGAGACAATTTGTGTGAAAATAATCTTCTGTTAATCAAAAGATATGTGTTCAACCTGCATAAATTGCCTGGTGATATAAATAAATGTGCTTTATAGGCTCTCCTGAAAAAATTATTCATTGATCCAACCTGCTTAATTCTTCATTGCTTCTGCCAAAAAAACCAGGGCAGCTTTTGCTCACAGATACATGGTGTGAACAACTATGCCCTAGAACACGTAACTCAGAATTAAAGATGACAGTGAAAAAGAAATTACTAGAATTACTTGTATTTAGCAACTTCAATATTACAAGATATCAGTAAAAACAACCCCATAGCATTTTTCCTATCAATGCCACAATTTATTACCAATGCTTGGGTTTTGCTTCACAAATATTTAGCACAGAACTGGTACAACTTTATTTCTGCCTCCTGTTACTATGTAATGAAGAATAAATGTACTGTAATGTTCAACAGCCTATCCCAAGACACATACAAAAGTGAAAAAACTTACTGTGTATATGAACGATCTGAGATTCCATCTACTAAAAACAGTCCCAGGCATTTCGGTAGCTCAGGCAGCAGCCCTGAACAAGAGACTTGGTGCTACACAGTGAATATTTCTGAAAGAAAGTAACTAACTATACAAGAAAGTATAACAGGCCATATGACTGTCATATGACTATCTTTACACAATATTAATCCAGTTTCTTTCTATTATTACTTGCCAGCGGTTTTCTCTTACTAAGTTATTCATATGTGGGGTACTCAGCAAGAATGAGAGTTACAAAAATATACTTTAAAACTGTCTAAAATGCCTTGCAGGGTTGGGGAGAACACACAGTGAGCGGATTCTGCTATTTATTCTAAATACTGTTCACTTTAGAAAGCCTGTTTGCATGGGCTTACTTTAGAGTAAGGAACTTAATAAGGAAAGCAATTAAAACAGGACAAAAAATGCTTACAGGGGCAACAAAAGATTAAAAACTTGGTACATCTCTGGGAAGGTGAAAACAAAACTGACTTTATAACAAGCCTGCTTTACTTTCGCTGGCACGTCAGTCTTGTGGAGTTTCTACAGACAAGGTTTTGAATAGAGCTCTCACTGCTGGAGTGGGAACACCACAGAGAACTCATCACTGCTCCTGCTAAAGTTCTTGTCAGTACCCTAAATGCATGCATGCAATATCCTCTGCTACATATGCATGAAGGTGGGTAAGTTGTGAAGTGTCAATGATTCATTAGCCTGTGTGGGACATTCGCACATTAAAGGTAGGCTTTGCAGTCTGCAAGTCTGTCAGCAGCACAGTTTTCATACTGCTCACATCAGCGGCTGAATAGTCTGTGATTAATGAAAAGCTAACAGAACTTTGGAAGTATTAATACATCTGGTTTTAATTACCTCTAGAAGGACTAAGAAAAAAAATAAAACAACAAAGATGATTTAGAGCGTGGGACAATTCTTCAGTGAGGAAAGGCTGAGGGAACTGGGACTGTTCAAGCCTTGGCAAGGCTCAGAGGGATCTCATCAGTGTGTGAAGGGAGAGTGCAAAGAGGAGCTAGGCTCTTTTCACTGGGGTCCAGTGGCAGGACCAGAGGCAATGAGCACAAAGTGAAACATGGAAAATTCCCTCTGAACATCAGGAAACACTTCTTCACTGTGAGGGTGACCAAGCACTGGCACAGGTTACACAAGGAGGTTGTGCAGTGTCCATCCTTGGAGGTATTCAAAACGTATCTGGACTCAGTCCTGGACAATCTGCTCTAGGTACTCACATTGGGCAGGGGGACTGGAGAAAATGGCCTCCAGAGGTCACAGAATCATAGAAAGGTTTGGGTTGGAAGGGACATTAAAGATCATTTAGTTCCAACCCCTCTACTCTGGTCAAGGATTCCACCCACTAGATCAGGTTGCTCAGGGCCACATCCAACCTGGCCTTGAACACTTCCAGGGATGGGGAATCCAGAACTTCTCAGGGTAGCCTGTTGCAGTGTGAGGGAGATAAAATGGAGTTGGGCTGCAGGCTGTGAGATGTGCCTGCAGAAGCACAAAGAAGCACATGGCAGCACAAAAGAAGCACGTGCTAGCACAAAGAAGCTTGTCTGCCCCAGACCCTGGGGGAGGAGGCTGCCAAGAACTGACACGCGAGTCACCCAATACAAAAACATGCCGAGGGTGTGCTGCTGACATGGCAGTGTGTGATAGGTCGTGTGAGTGTATAAACCAGCTTGTTCTTTCAATAAAGAGGATTCCGTTTTCCCTGCCGGGCTGGGTCCGTTTCAATCGCCGACATTGCAGTACCTCACCACCCTCACAGTAAAGAATTCCTTCCTCAACTTGTAATCTGAATCTCTCCTCTTTTAATTTTAAACTGTTGCCCCTTGTCCTATCACTACCTGTCCATGTAAAAAGTCACCCCCCCTCTTTTTTATAAGCCCTCTTAAAGTGCTGGAAAGCTGTAATGAGGCCTCCCTGGAGCCTTCTCTTCTTCAGCGCCAACACTGTTAGCCTGCCTTCACAGGAGAGATGTTCCAGCCCCCTGACCATCTTCACGGCCCTCCACTGGACTTGTTCCAACAGGTCCATGTCTTTTCTGTGTTGAAGACCCCAGAGCTGGATGCAGAAGTCCTGGTGGGGTCTCACCAGAATGGAGTAGAGTGGCAGAATTCCCTCCCTCGCCCTGCTGGCCACACTGTTTTTGATGCTGCCCAGGATGCTGCTGGCCTTCTGGACTGCAATTGCACATTGCCAGCTCCTGTCCAGCTTTTCGTCCATGAGAACACCATAAATCCTTCTCTGCAGGGCTTCTCTCAATGAGTTCTTCCACTCTGTACTCATGTGTGGGATTGCCCCAATCCAGGTGCAGCACCTAGACATTGAGCCATTGACCACAACTCTCTGGCTGCATCCATCCAACCAATTCCTCCCCAGATCAGACACTGTGTGATTCTGTGAACTATAAATTATTAGAGCTGAGAAAACTATTTGATACTCCACCATCACGCAGATTTTTCCCTAAATAAGCAAGTGAAACTCAAAAGCCAGGTATGTAGGTGTCTCCCTCATTAATTAGTCCTCTTGCTTCCAGGAGCTCTTCACCATTATTACTTAAGTCTCATCTTAATTAAGCTGTGACCTGTGGTCCTTCAGCTTCTTAAAGACTTGGTCGAAGATTCATACCTTCCAAGGGAGTGACTATGGACTCCTTTTCAAGTCAGTGGGGAGAAACATAAATTTCATCATCTAAAATAGTCTGGACTTCCTGTTCCCTGGAATAGCTTGCCTCTTCTCTGAACTCAGGCAATAATCTTCAAATGTTGAAGAAAGAAAGGTGTTTCAAGTTGAGAGATGTAAATCCAGCAGAGATCTATTCTGTAAACATTCCACATGCTTTTAAGGCAACTGCTGTATCAGGGAAGAGGAAAAAGATTAAGGGAGAGAAACCAATGCCTGTTGCACCCTCCTTATGAGAGCTGTTGGTTCAGAAATGCAATGTTAGGCCATGCTTGCTGGACCTCCCACAGACCTCTTCCAATTTACCTGCTTACATAGAGATGTCCTGGTAAAACCTAGAGTCAGTAGTACTTAGGACAGTCAAAATATTTAAATAAAAACACCAGTAAAATAACCAATACATTTCTGAGTTTCCACATTTCCTGTTTCACTCTCACAAGGTGAGTCCTCCTAAGTGGAAAACTCAATCCAGGCAGGTCAGAACCAAAAAACCACCATTTCAGCTGGACTTTTCTCATTCCCACTACAGCAGAGACTTTGTCTCTCTGCTTCTGGTTATAGCAATGGCCACATACACTAAAGATTCATTATTTTCCAACCTGCATTCTTCTGATGCAGAAGACACAGGATGACCTTCATAAACATCCCTAACACCTACAAGACCACAAAATGCACAGGTGGCTAGAACGTGAGTTAGATCGTGCTGACCTCAAAGAGGCTGAAGGATCACAGGTTCTGGAAAGGTCTCGTTTAAAGAAACAAGGTTTGAAACTCCCTCAAATTTTGGACAGCCTCAATTCTGCAAGAGACTGAAGAATGAGTTATCTGGATCAAATTTCCCACATAAAGCATTTTATTATTTTAAAATTGAGAATGTGGTGGGGGGGAAAGAAGCATGTAGCAATGTGACAGGAGATCAGAAATGCTTTGGATTGTTCTGTCAAAGCCTCTCCTGATCTAGAGGGTCTGGTCAGAGAGCAGGATGAGTTCCTTAAGTTGTTCCAAGGAAGACATTTTAGGTATATGAAGTCTTGATGTGGACTGACACATCACCAGCAGTATTTTGAAAAAACCAGTCTTACTGCTACACTGACCCTCTGGTCTGTGCATACACTCTCCAATCAAGACAAAATAGGGGGAAAAGTATATTAGCTAGAGATAACTTCCAGTGGAAACTGTCCCCATGATCGTGTTCCTGGGATCCTTTCGGAGACGGTGCCAGGCGCAGGCTGTGTTGGCCACCCTGCCCTCGGCCTCACAACATTTACCCGCACACAGTCGCACGCAGCTCCCTCTCGATAATGAGGGATTCACTGACAAGCAGGAGATTACGGCAGGGCTGCGAGCCAGGACATCGATCCCCTTCCTCTCCTGGCCACGGAGAAGGGCCAGCATTCACACAGGCACACCTCGGGGGAGTGTGGGATGCAGAAGAAAGCCCGTGTTCCCGGGAGGCCTCCGCCTCCTCATAGTGCCCTCCCTTCCATCCTGCCCGCGGAATCCGAGGACGTCACTTGAGGAGGATGCAATGCAATGCAAGGAGCAGCACGTGTTATGTCTGACTAAGCCGTGCCAGTGCTGTGCTGTTGTCCACTCTCTTCCGGCATCTCTAGGAAAAACGCTTCACACCAGCAGCACCGTCCCCTCCACAACCTACTGCACGCCCTCCTTCCACGGGGGCACGGGTTCTGTGTTTGCTGGGTGGGGCGAGGGAGAGCAGGAGGCGGGG
>VXBT01012118.1:117980-175139 GCA_013400235.1 Oriolus oriolus | reverse complement strand
GCTCCCAGCGGGGATCCGCGCCCCGGCTGGTCCCGCCCCGCCGGCCGGGAACCGCCCTTTCCGCCGGGAAGGCGACGCGGCGCTGCCGAAGATGGTGACGGGAGGGCTGTGCCTGTGTGGGCTCCTCAGGTACCGGGGCGCGGGGCGGCGCGTCCGGGCGGCAGGCGGGGAGGGCGGGAGGCGGCCCCTGCCCGGCCGCGCTCCTCCGGCCCCGCGGGGTGGGCCCTGCCCGGCTCCGCGCTGTGCCGCCGGGCTCGGCTGGGTTAATGTGCTTTTCCGCCGCTCCCGGCCCAGAGTGAAAGTGCTTCCTTATGCGTGAGTCGTGACGCGTGGGTCGCTCCTTTGGTAAACAGCAGCGGCCGAGTAATCGCTGTTTATCCCAAGGCGTAGCGGCACTGCGGGAGGAACGAGGCGCTGTTCTTGTGAGGCTCCTGGGCCAGGAAACATCCCGGTACAGGCTTAGGAGAGCTGTCAGGGCGGCTGTGGAGAGCGGGGGCAATTCGCCTGTCAGTGACTGAGAGACCTGGGGAACCGGGTCTCTCTGCATGGGGAGATTGCACAGAGCTGCTCTGGACAGCTGGCATAGCTCTTCATGCCTCCGGGGAATAGGAACTGAAGGCTGGGATGGGAAATGCCTGGCCCCAGTAACCCGGCGTCAAAGCAATTCACAGTAGAGCAAGCCAAACAGGAGATTGGACTGAAAAAAACTCTTAAAAATCTATTTAGAAGTCACTCTGTTGGTTGGGTATTGCCAGGTTGCTAAGGGGATGCAACTTTTACAAAGTGTGTAGAGTATATGGAGATAGATAACACATATAGGGCATGAATAAACAATGATAAATGATTGCAGTGTAACAGCAGGGCAAAAAGAGATCGTCGGATAACGCAGAGTAGTGATTTCATTTCTGTAACTGCCAAAGTCATACACACTGATGATTTCTGAGATTAGAAGAACTCAAGAAATTGTTGAACTCCCTGTAGCTCTACCTTTAAACACTTCTCGCTCAATATCATGCATAGTATTTCTTTAAAGCAATTACATATTTTAAAATTTCCGGCTTGTTTCAGATTGCTGTGCTCATTGTTACTCCCTGCATTATTTCTAAGTGGAATTTTGTGCATCTGCTTGGTGGTACTGCTGTGGGGAGTACGGCTCTGGATACAAAGGAAGAAACAGTTGAGCTCAGCAGGAAGAGATGGGAAGCGGCCACTGCTGGTCGCCTTCTTTCACCCGTATTGTAATGCAGGAGGTGGAGGGGAGAGAGTCCTGTGGTGTGCCATAAGAACGCTCCAGAAAAAGTAAGCATATGTGTTTATCAAACACCACATTTCATCCCTATCTTCTGATGCTATAATTTATGCATATGTTGGCGTTTTACATATGTAAGTAGGTGTCATTAATCTACTAGTCTTACATTTTATTTTACATCTGAGTTTCACGTGGTTACATTCTACTTCATCCCTTCAGATTTTGATATTTCCTGCTGTGGCACCTCTCACTTTTTTCCTTTCCTTCCTTGAAAGAAACCCTCCTTCCTCCTCAGTTTTCCCCTACTGGTACGGAACTTTATACAGTCATAACTCCTCAACAGATAACTGATCATCTTTATACTTGCCTCTTGGTGCAGGAGGCAAGACGAATTAATACCTAAAGTGGATTTAACATGGGCACATCCATTGATTTGCCATTATTTTCATTTTTCTCATGCTATGCACTAGGCAGATATCTCCTAACGTAGGGCAAGGTGTTCTCAAGTCTGTAGAATAATACTGAGCTCCTTTTATGTTTTACTCAGATTAAAGTATCCCCCAGTTTCTCAGCCATATGTTTTTCTGCAGATCAGAAAAAACCTGAAGTATAAGGAAAAGTATAATTTAGTTTAAATAATTTCTTGGCCAGACATTTGTTCTCACGTTCTTCTTGAGTACTTTTAAGTGGATTATATTTTAGTTTCTTGCTGAAGAGAAGAAGATATGCAATTCTTTTTCTTTATTCTTACAGGTACAGAAATGTAACATGTGTTGTTTACACTGGTGATAGAGATGCCACTGGAGAAGAAATAGTAGAGGGCGCTTTCAGAAGATTCAATATTAAGTTAATTCATCCTGTGAAGTTTGTATTTCTAGAAAAACGTTTCCTTGTGGAAGCTTCTCTTTATCCTCACTTCACTTTGCTGGGACAAAGTTTAGGATCAGTGTTCCTTGGCTGGGAAGCTCTTCTAAAGTGTGTTCCTGATATTTATATTGACTCAATGGGTTATGCCTTCACAATTCCTCTCTTCAAATACCTAGGAGGTTGTCGCGTTGGATGCTACGTCCATTATCCCACTATCAGCACCGATATGCTCTCTGTCGTGAGGAATCAGGATACCAGGTTTAACAATGCTGCATTCATTACAAGCAGTCCCCTCTTCAGCAAATTTAAACTTGTCTACTACTACTTCTTCGCTTTCATGTACGGGTTGGTTGGTTCCTGCAGTGACGTGGTTATGGTGAATTCTTCTTGGACACTGAATCACATCCTTTCCCTCTGGAGAGCTGGGGCTTGCACTAGTGTTGTGTATCCACCGTGCGATGTTCAGACTTTCCTGGATATTCCACTGGAAGTGGAAAAGAGCACCAGTGAATATTCCATTGTTTCTGTCAGCCAGTTCAGGCCTGAAAAAGATCATCCTTTGCAAATCAGAGCCTTTGCTAAATTGCTGAAAGAGAGAGTGGGGCAGCAGCCATCACTGAAGCTGATCTTAATCGGCGGCTGTCGTAACCAGCAGGATGAAGAGCGTGTAAATAAGCTGAAACGTCTGTGTGAGGAGCTGGGAGTTAGTGAGGATGTGATGTTCAAGATAAACATTCCCTTTGAGGAGCTGAAGAGACACCTGGCCGAGGCCACCATCGGCCTGCATACCATGTGGAATGAGCACTTCGGGATCGGTCAGTACATTTCCTGAGTGTTCAGCTGCTCGTCCCTGGGTGTCTAAGCATAGAGGTCTGCTTGCCAAGCCGGGTTCCAGCTCCTGTTCCCATTGGAGCTGCTGTAAAGCCTGCAGGACCAGTGCAGGTGTGGTGCAGATGATGCACCACCAGGTGCTACTGTAACGGAGGCTGAAGTGCTGTAGCCATAGACTGTTAATTCTGTGCATCCTCTGGTCACCTAAACACAGAGCTAGTCCCATCTGTGCTGCCCAGGATGTCCTGCTGACCCCCAGCTATCACCCTGCAAGGTCATGGGTCACACCAAGTTGTCCTTGGGTTAGGTTTGCCAGCCTTCTGGAGCTTGAAGAGGCTGCAGGTGCTTCTCTTGCAGCGCTTTAAATTGTGCCCTATTGGCCTCACTGACTTGGGGGGGGAGCTTAGAGGCAGTTCATGTGTAGACATCCATGTTAGAGATTTTGGTTGTGTTTCACCTGCCTCAAATGCCATTTGAGATGTCTAATATATGTCATGGGGCTCCAGCTGCTGTTTCAGGGGTGTGAGTTTCCCACGGATCCTGAATGGTATAAGCCCCATGCAGATGCCACCAGGTACCTTTGGCCATCTCATTGCATTAGGCATCCCTGCTGAGGTAAATGTATAAAGCCTTTCAATTAGTTGGTGTAGCATGGAGCAGAATGCTAGAGAGGAGCTGGGACCCAGAATTAAGGTATGGGGCTCAGTTTGCTGGGATTAGGTGAGTCCTGAATTTGAAAGGGAATGCCAGATTGCCCATCTGCTATAAATCTACAGCAGCTGGGTAAGTTAGTAGCCGAGCAGATGGATGCCATACTTGGCTGTAATGCGACTAAACTGCAGTTAATGTCTTCAGACTTTATTAGAATACAGGTTAAGTATTCTAGGAGTAGTAGTTTATGGTCTGTAGGAACTTGGTGTAAAAAAATTGACACTGAAGTGTCTCTCAGAAGCAACTGCAAAATATTGGAAATCATGTCTTCTCTTCTTTTTTTCTCCCACAAAACAGTTTTGTTACATTTTTTTTAAAAGTGGTGCAATCGCACTGTGTGTTTGAATTTGAGCAGGATTTAACCT
Source organism: Oriolus oriolus (assembly GCA_013400235.1). NCBI lineage: Eukaryota > Metazoa > Chordata > Aves > Passeriformes > Corvidae > Oriolus > Oriolus oriolus. The sequence continues at coordinate 171,116 of VXBT01012118.1, read as the reverse complement.
TCATCTGACAGGGTTTTTATGTGTAAAAAAACATATTCCAAAACTTTGGAGCATTATTTATAGTAGGCAGTGTTTGAGCTGAGGGAACTTATAAAAATCAAATGAGAACTGAGAAGAATCAGCATTACTGAGGTCTGTTCTGGAACTGTAGAGGAGAATTGCTGTGTACATTATGTTGTTCCTATCCCACCCCTTTTGGCTGAGGAAAGCTTACTGATTCCCATTTCATTGAAGTTTATTCCATCAAAAATACAAATGTAGAATAACAGTTGTTACTAGTGTCTTGCTGCGTTGTCAAAAGCTATAAAGATTTGTTCATCTGCAAAATACTGAACTTCTGAATATTACCTGATTGAAATTTGCATAATCAACTTTTTTCATGGCATCTTCCAAACTTTTAAAATCAAGTATGTTACAAGAACCACAAATTAACCAGTTATATCCAATTTCTAATTTCAATGTTATGTGTTTAAGAGAAACTATAATTTCAGTCCTTAGAACTGAAAAATTCAAATTTATGTTTCTTACAGGACCACTTTCACTTTGTTTTTCCAGCTGATTTGGAATGGCAGTCTGTAGTGATTTAACTATTGGTTTAACTTTCCAGTGTTTTATAGAAGGTCAAAGCACATGATGTGCACACTCATATCAGCATTTTTTTGTGTGTCTTACAGGAGTAGTTGAATGTATGGCAGCTGGCACAGTTGTCCTGGCTCACAATTCTGGAGGCCCCAAACTGGACATCGTGGTACCCCACGAAGGACGTGTCACAGGCTTCCTGGCAGAAGACGAGGACAGTTACGCTGAGACGATGGCTTATATCTTCTCTTTGTCTCCTGAGAAAAGACTGGAGATCAGAGAAAACGCGCGGCGCTCTGTGCACAGGTTTTCTGACCAGCATTTTGAAGACACATTCCTGCTATCTGTGGAGCCCTTATTTAAATAAATGTATATAAGTAAAAATGAATATGGGTAAAGTTAACTTTTTATATTTGACTGTGTGGCACGTGTAAATACATCTAAGCTATTATCCCTTGGTCCCATTCAATAAAAAGGTTGTTTTTCTTTCTGTCAGGCTGTCTGCTTTATGTAACAGAGACTTTTTTTTTACTGGGAAAGAAATGCTTCTCTGTTAACTACATGAGAATATGTTTCAATTAAAAACCCTCTGGATTCACAAACCATGATAGTGCTTTGGTAACAGAACTATATCAGGAAGTTCTTTTATTTATCAGAAACCTCTTTTATTTATTGAATATTTTCAGTCTTCACCTGTTACATGATTCTCTACCCCCAGTCACACTTTTTGAAGTCAACACTTTTGTTTTATAGCCTTTGTACCCAGAATTTTTTTTCCCAGAATCTACAGTCCTCCTATACTTGGCACTGGTGAGGCTGCACCTCAAATCCTGCGGTTAGTTTTGGGCCCCTCAGTTCAGGAAGGACATTGAGGTGCTGGAGCATGTCCAAAGAAGGGCAACAGAGCTGGTGAAGGGTCTGGAGCACAAGTCCTGTGAGGAGCATCTGAGGGAGCTGGGGGTGTTTAGCCTGGGGACAAGGAGGCTCAAGGGGAAACCTTATCTCTCTCTACAACTGCCTGAAAGGAGGGTGTGACCGGGTGGGGATCAGCCTCTTCTCCCAGGTGACCAGTGATAGGAGAAAGTGGCCTCAAGTTGCAGCAGGGGAGGTTTATATTGGATATTAGGAAAAATTTTGACATAGAAAAGGTTGTCAAGTATTGGAATGGACTGCTCTGGGAAGGGGTGGACTCACCATGCCTGGAGGTGTTTAGAAGACATGGCACATTGGGACACGGTTTAGTGGTGGACTTGGCAGTGTTAGGTTAACAGCTGGATTCAATGATCTTTTCCCACATAAATGATGCTTCAAAAAATCTGCTAAAATCAGACTATAGACTGTAGTTTTCCCTTTATTTCAGATTCACTTGGTTTGTATTAAAATTTTTTATATGGAAAAGTAATGTTTGGAAGAACCTACATACTTACATGTTTTATTAGAAACTGGGGAATGCACAATTCTCATGGCACTAATAAACCATTTTACTGCTACTATATAAAACTCCTGAGCAGTTGATGTTACTAAGTCTGCTCAGTACTGTGTAAAGGAAACTGTAGATTACAATGCTGCACTGGCAGTACATTGATCATGAAAAGCTGGAAGAGATTCTTAAAACAAGGAGCTGATTTATCTAGGGAAATAAAATACACAAACTAGAGACTCTCTTACATGATACAGAAATGGTTAAACAGAGTACACAATCAGGAATTTGCTCAAGCAGGACTTGTCAGGTATGTCTAGGTAGTTTTGAATAATAGATAAAACAGCATTTCAGTCTGGATGAGGATTTTTCAATGTTCAGACATCTGAAAAGTACCCTGATTTGTTTTTCCTTTAAAACAAAAGAATTACAGCTTTCTATTAACTTTAAATCTTTTTCATGATGTGCATCAACACCAAATTACCCATGATTATTTTCTAAATCATCATCAGATTTTCCAAGTTTGTGAGGTAAACTCATCTTTTCTTCATCTGTTTGACCTTTATTTATTGAAAAGATGTGAGACTCTATGGTTCTCTCTGCTGGAGAAGTTGCCAATTTTGCCAGAGATTCCTCCAGCTCGTGTCTGAGTTCATCTTCGGAATCTTCAAAATTCCTGCACAGTAAAACAAGAGAATTATATTAATTAAATAAATATAGCTTTATTACAAACCTTTCTCAGTTCAAGGACTCTTAGGGGTTTTTTAAACACTTTATAAATAATGTACAAGCGACACACCTAGTGCGAAGTATTTCTTCTGTCTCTGTGAGATTACTTACCTGTATTCAAAAGGCAAGAGAAAAAAGCTGCAAAGCCATGTTAATATTTCTGCTGTAGTTTTTAATAACAGCATTGGCTGTGACAAATTACAGAATTAAATTAGCAGACCCTGTAAGTTTTCTTTATGAATTTTTAAGAACACAGAAAAACTTCAGGCAATGCAACCTGTCATTTAATGAAAACTGTCCAGTTGTGTGGATTTTCCTTCTGATGTGCTTGACTTACGTGTCTTCATCATCTGATCTTGGCTCAAGTCTACCTTCATCAACAGCAACAGCAGAGTATGTTTCTGAATCATCTTCCTTGTTTTCTTTTGGAGGCAACAGAGTTAACCTGCCTTCTGTAAAGAAAGAGAAACTTTCCTTCAGTTGTATAGTAGAAAACTATAAAAGTATGTGTAAAGGAATAGCAGATAAATAAATGCTTGAAGTGTTTTGTTGTTCAAATTACAACAATGTAAATACCACGCTTCTGTTGATGCAAAGTAAATGTAATTTTTGAAACAGTCTGTTACTTTAGGAAAGTGGGCTGCAGTGTAGGTGAGTTTGAATCAATTGCAGTGTCAGCTGTATCAGCATGGACCATGTTGTAAAGCCACCACTGTCATTTAAGTCACCATGTATGTATTTGAATGAATGTTTTTTAACAGGGTTCTTCAGCCTCAACAGTTGCAGGGGCTATATCCAGGTGTGTGGTACCTCCAGCCTGCTGGCAGTACTAGCTTTCCTCTGGTTAACGGAGTAAAAGAAAGAATTACATGTGAAGGTAACAGCCAGTAAATAGGGCTTGCCCTTTTCCCAGCTATTGAAAGCAGCAACACCCTGAAGAGGCCTCTCAGTGCTTCACGACAGAGCAGAGGTTCTGTCCCTGTTTTTCTAGGTTGCCAACTGCTTCAAAATGTTGTTTCTCATCACAGACCCTCTGCGAATGGTAGAAGAAATACTACACTAAAGAAAAACGTGAAGAATTTACAGGAAAAAAAATCCTACCTATGTCTTCCTCAAAACAGATAAAGGAATCCTCAGACAGCTCTGCTTTTGCTAAGATGCTCAGGAGTGTCTCTGGTGGTGTCCGTTTCCACTGCTTCCTGTTTTCTGGGATGTCTTCAGACAGAATATTATGGTCAGCTGAAGAACAGCAAAGTTCTCAGGTCACTAAAGCATGACTATAGCTTGGCACTGTCTTTCGTCAGATGCAGACTTTCTAGTCTCAACACTGATTTCTTCCTTTTGTGTAATTCTGGAATCTATTTTTTTTTCCTTTATGGAATACTCCTGATTTTTTATAAGTACTTGATCTGATGGATAGGGAAAAAATAGTCTGGACTACTCATCACTAAAAATGTTTAACACCAGTTTTAATGCTTAAGTAACTTCCATTAAGCCTGGAATAGACAGGTGCAGTTTCATTGAGCAGTCTTTGCTCTGAAACTTGTTGGCTTCTTGGGGTTGAAAGAGCTTAAAAGAAGTTTCTGTTTCTTTTGTGCCCTGTGGTCTTTCATCTACGGCACAATCGACAAAAGCTGGTGTATTAATAATATTCTGCTTTGTCTTCATGTTCAATTCTGGAATCTAAGGTTATCCATGCAAACTCTTCAGTCTATCTCAGATGTTTGGAGCATGCTGGAATGCTGGAAGAGCTCCTTGTTTGCAGAAACCAGTCACTGGAGATACTTGTCTGCCTGGGAATATACGCAGTAGTACTGTAAGAACCCTAGGGACTTTTCTCTTCTGAAGTGGAGCGTCACCACAGCCACAGCTTGTGACTGAGTAGCACCACCACTGTGTGCAGAGGGAAAACAACTGCACCACATTCCAGGATGGCACTGACACTCACTGCCCTAGCTCCTGTGTGTCATCAGCTCAAGGCCTGAGAAACTGGCGTTGATTAGTTGAATAGATTGGCATTTTTACCCTGGCCACAGAGTGATACATAAAATGCAGCACTCTTAAAATGTATGAGCAACACAACGTGATTGCAGTGTTAGAGGGGAAAGTGACAACTGTTTTCTATGGCTTAACATGTACAATAACCTCTGATGCTACTAAGTCCTGCAATTAAAAGCCTGCTGGATTATGTGCACATAGAGGTATGGATGAACTCAGTCTGGCTGAATTTTATGTGCTCAGTGAAAGCCAAAACTTTCTCACCAAGTTCATTTCCAGCCATAGTAGGACATGCAGATGTGACATCAGCACCAGCTAAAAAGTTCAGTAGTGTCTGAGGGGCTCCAGGTTGCCAGTGTTTTCTGGTTTTTTTGATATCATGTATGGACTCTAAGGGGAAGAAAAAGAAGAGGCAAAGTTCTTTGGATTTTTTTTGTAAAGTAGATTTCCATGTGATTATAATATCATGTGATATAAAGAAAGAGCTCATGAGATAAACTTGCTATAGCCTGGAGTTACTGAATTTACCTAGCTCCTATGTAATTTTCAGGATTAATACTCAGCATTGCATTTCCCCTATAAATACCTGTTGGGTAGTCAGACAGTTCTTCCAAAGCTCTGTCTGTATGATTTTCATAAACTTCCACCAATTCCTCCTTAAGATTCTCACCATCCACAAAAGTTAAAGTCTCATTGAGTTTATCTAGTACCTGAAAAAACAATAGGTTACTCTGCAAACAGTAAACAAATATGGCACAATGGCTAATCCCTTCTCATTTTACTGTGTTTGCCCGCCGACCTCATATATGCACAGGAAAACTGTGTAACAAAAAGTGAAGCAGCAGGACTCAGAAGCCACATTGTGATTTGTGCATCAGAGGGCTGCATGGGGCTTCACAGAGATGTGAAACAACAGAAGGACAAAATAGTGCTTTATAAATGAAGAATATATATACTCGAAATAAAATCTTTTGCTGCTGTTAGGAATATTTTTTAAAATTCTAATATACTAATAAAAATCTTAATAGGTAGCTATTACATGTTGATCAGCCACAAATAAAATTTTACTAAATGAAAACACATAATGCTGTCTGTAATTGTTCTTGTTTTGTGATACAATACTAGTGAAAAGAAACAGAAATATACTAAAACAATCTACAAATCAAATTTGGCATTTGCAACTAACTCCGTTTTGAGATAAATTCTTCCTCTCAAGCCCATTTTAGGAAATTTTAATATCCACACTTCTTCATATTTTACTATATGAAAGACTGACCCAGGCATCACCCAATTTTCTTCTAAGCAGTTATCCCCTTGTAGAAGGGCAGACATATGCAACACGTCAACAAATCCTCAATAGGAAGCTTCATTATAACAAAGGCAGAGGATGATGGTAATGGAAATAAATCTTAGATTATGGAGTCATCATAGTTTCAGATTACCAATGTAAATGCTTTGAATATAACTAAAACATACCTCTGCTCCTTGAATACTGTCTTCCTCAGGAAAACACACATCTAAATTAATCTCAAATTTTACTCCTCCCTAAAGAAAATTCACGTTATTAATTTGTTTTAATAAATGAAAGCATTTAATTAAAAGTACACAGATTATATGGAACTACAAATTAGAAAATTATTATTCTATTAAAAATAACTTCTATTTAACAACATTTTTCTTCTATTTAACAAGATCAAAGTTGAACACGGTGGACAAAAATAGACTTCCTTAAATATAATCCTTTTACTTTAGTGATATTTTTAAGTTCTTGCATCCACTTTTGATTTTAAGTGGCTTTGATATTCATTTAATTCAAAGCATTGCAATACACAGAGTCGGTTCTTGCAGCCGGTTCTCAACCAGAACTAAAACTGAATACTGTATTGCTTCCATGCAATTTCACAAAAGACCTTTAGTCCACTTCACACTGATCTTATGGTCAGAAACCTTCCTGGTATCTTATGTGCATTTCTAATTCAATTCCCATCTCCTCCTATGATTTAAAAATCAGCATAGAGAATCATGTTTCATAACAAAATATTTTAAAATTAGCAATCTGACTTGACTTTACTTAGACTTTGAATAAACATGAGTTCCCATGCACAACTAATGGAGTTTGATATAAGGAGGAGTAGGTAGAGATTGACTACTAGGTGGGAATATCTAAAGGGAATCTCCCTCAAATGATCAGAAAAGCTCATTTACTTTCTTCTGATATAAACTTTTAACAAACAGAAAACCAGCACTCTTAACTGACTCTCAAATAACTTCATTTCCAGAGCTACCATAGTAACACAGTAATTTGAAATGTACAGACATAATAAGAAAATGACAAAAAACCCAAAAAACAGTAAAGATGGATACTTTTGTGTTATGTTTCTTTTCTAATATTGTTTGGTCTTGCCTATCCTGGAGTCTGACTTGTTTAAAGTTTTCCTCCATGTCCTGGAAGGAGAGAAATAAAACCAGTTTGAATTACACTCTTTGTAACTGAATATGTGTACACCTCATAAAAAAAGAGACTTGTTTAAGTAGAAAATACAGTCTTGAATTTCCTTGTATATAGATCTGTAAGAATATTGCATTCATTGCCAATTCTGGCTTATCTGGCAAAAAGAAAACCAGAAATTCTTGCATAAAGTGCAAGCCTCTGATTTTTCAAAAACCCAAGTTTGAAAGATACAGTGCTGCGTCAAGATATAAATAATATATGTTTTAATTTTTATGATCACATGCGAGATGACTCAGACTCATTTCATTCTGGAAGACTTTGGAAGGGATTAAAATCAAGATTTTAGTGGAAACCTATGCCTGTAAAAGTATAGCTGTGTTTCACGATATCTTGTTTTCTGGCAACACCTAAAAATATTTAATTACTCCTTTTCATATTATGTCTTCTGTTAGAACATGTCAGAGAAAAGCAAAGTAAATAATAGTATACAGTTTGTTCAGTGATCTGTGGCAATCAGTGCCTGTCTTCAGCCTCAGGAGAAACCACAACAACTTACAGATTTTACTTTTTAAAACATCTGTACAGTTTCTCCAAAAGATGGAGAGCCCACAAAATAAAGTGACACCAGGCAGGCCCAAAATCTAGTGTTTCTTTTTCATGATCACGCTTTTCCCATTAAATCACTGGGAATCTAAATTCTGTCCTAATGTGGCTCTGGCTGCCTATAGCCCGCTTTATTGATGTGAATTCATTTTAGTAAAAGTCAGATCCAGGATCACTGAGGAGGATACTACTGATGTTGACGGATTTATCACAGAGAATGAATCAAAGACCATGTGGGACTTGCTCAGAAAGATCTATTTAGATGGAGATGGTACCGATACCTGAAGTGATTCTTCTCCTGTTTTGGATGTATCTTTGTTTTCAGACTGGTGCTCAGCTTTCCCTTGCCTCACAAGATAAGTTTTATCTTGTATTTTCTGGTTCTCCTAGGGAACATATTTTAAAAATGTTCATTTCAATTCCTAATAAAGTATTCTAGCATAACAAAGTAAATATGGCTACCCATATGTTTGAGCTTTATTACCTGGAGTAGTCCTGCTCTAAATCTGAATTCTTTTATATCACTGTGGTATTCTTCCCGAATTTTCTGCAATTGTTTCAAATACTCCTATTAAAGAACAGTAGGGTAGAATACATTTTTAATAAACCAAGGATAGAAAGATTAAATGTATTTATATATGTTTATATAAGATAAAGTATCGGTTTGTTTTCTCTGTCACCCAAAAGCAAAACTAGAAAAGTATATTGATTCTCTATAAAAAGATGGGAAAAGAATGGAAAAGAATCGATGATGGAAAAGAGAATCTGATGAAAAGGAATTCTTAGGCCAGGAATACTACTGTCAAGGAGTGTAAGAAGACAGTTTTAGGCAATTAAGGAAGAGATTTCATTTACCTGTTCTTTCATTTCATTCTTTCTAGACATGTTTTGCTGATGGTTTTTGAGATGCTCTTCCTTTATTTTCTGCTGCTGTATTTGGTCATGATATGGGTCAGCAGAGGATGGTCGCAGTCCCTATGGATGTACAAATGAATCCCAGAGCAAATGCATTTTCATTTAAAATCCTTTCCTTCAGTGCTCACTCAATTCACTCTCCCTGTTCCACTGAAGAATGCAGTAAGGCAAGTGTACATTTTTGGAGGAAAAAGTCACAGTAGAATTTTACATTGTTACAGTTTTGTATGAGAAAATAAAACCTCAGGATGAACACTGCAGAGCAGATCAGGGAATTTGCTAGAGCAAAACCTTCTACCTGACAGCATTACAGACTGCCGTTCAAAAGACATCAATTCATCTTTGGATTTTCGTTCTCCTTCTTTTACAGATTTTATTCTGTGGTTCAGTATTTACCTACCATCTGTTTTTCCACTTTAATCTTGTACTGCTGGGCTTCAAACCGCCTTTGAAGAAATTCTGCAGTCCTAAGAGAAGAAAGTGATGTACATATATTATGTTTTATTTCACAGACTCTGCAACGTTTGCACAAATAATCCTCTATAGGTTCTACCACATATGACAAACAGAGCTTTCTTTGTACAACGTGAATATATAAATATGGATAAAATATTTATAAATAGGGCACAACAGTAAAATAAGAAAACATTTTCAGGCATTCCCTTTCCTATTACTTCTGTTACTTAAGCCTTTCGAAGAGTGCAGCAAAGCCCTTCCCACCTTTTATTTGCTAAACGGTATTGAAAGCATTAATTAAAATGAAATTGATTTACCTGACCCTCAAAACGAGTGAAAATTGTCAGAATGAAGGTTGTATATTCAGCAACCTTTCTATTGTCTTTCTCCTCTGTGCCTAATTCTATCAGTCAAATTTGATGTAGTTTCTAAACTTTTACTTTGCTTTTTGATATAAAATAACCATCAGTCATTTGTAAGCTCCCTGCTTCCTATTTATTTCATTTCCTATCTCGGGAACCCACTTGTGCCGCAGGGAGCCAAACTGAATTGACTCTGTCCTTACACAAGGCACCAGAAATTCAGATCAGGAAAGATGTTCTAAATCTGAAGATCTGTAACTGAAACATTCTAAGCACTGTTGTTGTTGAATGAGAATTAATGATTCTGTCAACCTTAAAGGAAAGCTTTGGAAGTAAGCTGTATTCAAAATTTCTTTCTCAACATTTTCAAAGTTCATCCACAGCTAAAGTGGCCAGTCACAGAATGGACAGGAAATCTCCTAAGGTTGTACCTCTACTTTGTAACAGAGAGGCTTTGAAGTAAATAAACTGCTAGAGAAAGGGTCTTTATATCTGAAACAGAAATGTAAGTGCTGCATGGGAAAAAAAAACACTTTCAGCTGCATGGGAAATAAAACCTCTTTCACAGCCTGTCTCTCACTGTTCTCTTCAGTGCAGAACTGCTTCTGATCTTTGTATTATTCTCATCCTGGTGTGAAAGACAGTGTTTATCCTTGGTATAATCAGATATTCCACAGAAAGCTTATGTTTTACTTTTTACCCAGTAAAAGACTGGGCTGAGACCTGGGAGACCTTTTGACAATGAAATGCCAAACACCAAGTTAATTCAGATAGAATTTCTGGATGAACAGGAACAGGAATTGTGTCGTTGTGCAACCAACTTATGTAAAAAATGAAAAATTACCAAAGACGAAGCAGAGAAGGCATTCTACTAAATCAGCTATGCCCAGTGTTACCTACTCAGGAGGGCTGATAGCTCAAAATACACAAGACAGACCACTAACAAACAGAGTGAACATAGTTTACCAGTCGGGTGGTGGAGGTGGAGGTGCAACTCGTCCTTTTAGTTTATAGTAATCTTCAACTCTTTGGCTGATGTGAGAAAGGTCATAATGTGCATTAGCTTTCCTTTGCAAGTTGTCAAGCTTGTCATAGTAATGACCATAATGGCCATATACTCGAATGCTTTCTGGCCTTTCTGCCATATTAAATCTGGAAGTCTGTGGCTGAAAATGTAATAAAAGATGTTACTTTACCTGTACTCATTTGTATCAGCACAAGTTTGAATTAACCTCCTGTTCTTCTCCCCTGTCTGAGTTGCATGGTAATACAGACTGTCTGTGGTACAGTTAGTGTAAGTTTTCCAAATCCTTTCACATATAACCCAGAAACTTCCAAACTTCTCAGGGCTTAATGTGATCTCACCACGGCCTTTTCCTTTTCCCCTGTTCCATCAGCTCCTGTCATTAAGCAGCAGCCCACATTGTTGTGTGTGTGATCAGCATGGGGCTTTGTACTCTGTAGTGTCACTGCCCTGGAGTCACTTCATTGTTCTGGAGCCTAAAGCACTGAATTATTTCCAGGAGAGCCTCACTTTGACATGTGATAGCAAGGGGAACCTGGGATGTAGTTTTGGACAGTACAGGCATTGATGGCTGCCTTCAGGGGAGCACTGTGCTACTTCGTTTCACGTCTCTTTGATTATGTGCATGTGGGAGTTGGGCCTTCATTTCTCAAAGCCCCTACTGTGATGAAACATCCCTGTATTTCTCCTCTGTGACAAGACTGTCGTTTCCATTTCTTGAAAGAACAATGGAGAGAAGATGATCACCTAGCTGCCACTGCATGATATAAATGTGGTGAGACTTCCACAAACTTTTCCATTGTGGGAGACTATATGGTGCATCAGAAAAACGCTAAATTTTGCTGACTTTCTTACATATATGTAAAGGCATCTAAGTATTGCTTTCACAGATGGTAAATACATTAACTATTCCTCCCCATTTTCCTTCTTAGATGTACTTAAAATACGTTCATGTACCTGTGGTACAGTCCAGATTACAGTAGAATATAAATTCATATCTGTATAAGAAGAAAGTTTCCAACTTTCAGTAAAGTTCCCAAGGAAGAAGTAACATCAAAAAGTGTTTACCTTGTTCCTCATTGGAGTAGGTTTTGCAGTATGGTATCCAGAAGTATGGCAACCCCAAGCAGTAGGGAGAACAAATGAGGCTATCTAAGTAAGTGTCAGAGGACTGAGAACTGTGACTAGTGAAGCAGGCACCAGGAAGTCATGCTTGACCAACTCACTAACATTCCACAGTTAAATGACTGGCTTGATAGACAAGGGGAGAGCAAGGGGTATTTCCTGTCAGGCAACTGCCTTCATGGAGGATTTTGACACTGTCTGCCATAAAATCCTCATAGAGAAGCTGATGAATTGAGGATGGGATGAGCAGGCAGTGAAATTGCTTGAAAAGTGGCCCAGAGTGTGGTGATCACAGGGCAAAGCATAGCTGAAGGCCAGTAACTAGAGTTCAACATCTTCACTAATCATTTAGATCACGGGAGAGAGGAGGGCAGAGTGAACCCTCAGCAAGTTTGCTGATAACACAAACTGGGATGAGTGGCTGATACACCAGAGGGTTGTGCCACCATCCAGAGGGACCACAAAAGGCTGGAGAAATGGGATGACAGAAACTTCGCTGAGTTCAGCAATACAAGTGCAAAGTTCTACACTCTGCATCAGTATATGCTGGGGGCCATCCATCTGGAAACAGCTTGGCAGAGAGGAAGAAGGGGGGGCCTGGTGGACAGCAAGTTGACCATTAGCCAACAATGTGCCCTCACTGAAAAGGTGAATGACATCGTGGCCTGCATCAGTAAGAGTATTCCCAGCAGGTCAAGGGAGGTGATCTTTATGCTCCGCTCAGCACTTGTGAGGCCACACATGAAGTGCTGTGCCTAATTCTGAGCTCTCCAGAACAAAAGAGAGTTACAAGCTCGAAAAAGTCCAATGAAAGGCCTGGAGCGTTACTCCTATGAGGAGAGGCTGAAAGAGCTCAAACTGTTTAGCCTGAAGGTAGGATCTTATCTATGGTGATAGCTACCTGAAGGGAGGGTGCAAAGAGCATGGAGCCAGACTCTTTCCCCTAGTACCCAGTGACAGAACCAGAGGCAATGGGCACAAACTGAAACACAGAAGGTTCCCTCTGAATATCAGAAAACATTCTTCACTGTGGGGGAGGGTGCCTGAGGGTGGGATAAAGGTTGCCCAAATAGGATTTAGAGTCTCCATCTTTGGAGATATTTCAACAGCCAACTTGACATAGTCCTGGACAACTGCAACTAGATGACCCTGCCTGAGCTGGTGTGGACAAGGCGACATCCAGAAGTCCTTTCAAACCTCAACCATTCTGTGATTCTCTGAATCCTGAAGCAATACCTTCAAAGTATGACACTACACAAGTATCCTTGAAACCATGCACACTGTTTGCATTATTTGGATGTTGAAAGAATGTGGAAACGTTCCCAACGCAGGTCAAAACACTGCGGACAAAATTCTGCCTTTGATTATAGCAGTGCACAGTGAAAGGAAACTACCTTTCTAACTTAATCCACCTCTGGATTTGCATTGGCACAAATGTAACTGTGAGGAAAACCAAGTCCTACACTCTGCAGAGGGACAGTATTATCCACATCTAGTGTTAGTGTTTGCGTGATGGATGCAGTTCTGGGAACTCCACGTTCCCTATCAGCCATTATCCTCACCTAACTGCAGGGTGTGGATCTGGGGGCTCCCAGATCCTAAATGTGCTTTGCTTATGTTCACCAGCATTCAAGGTACTACTACATGCTCTTACAGATAAACATAAATGTGTGCAGTGATGCTAAGTAAGAGGCTGGACATAGCATACAGCTGATACCCTGCCTGAGGAAAGGAGGAGGTGGAAAACACGTGAGAGACAAAGTGGTTGTGAAAAACTGGGCTTGCACTTGGGAGAAGGCTGTCAGTAACAAGTATCTGAGGCAACAGCAGTGAGTGCTGGTGATTTTGCCCATGAATGAGCTGTCAGAAGGGCTGAAGTAACAGGATCAGTGTATTTGCTTCTATAGCAAAAAGTGAGAACATGGAGCTTATTTGCCTTTGTGCAAACATAAATGCAAAGCATGCCTGAATCCTTTTGTTACAAAGGACCATACCAAAGCACCCTAGATTCAGTATTTCCCACTTAGGCTTTCAAAACATCTCTTCTGAGGATTCAGGCATGCTCAACTGTCACTACTGACTTAGTGTAGGCATTAAGCTAAATTTACATCCTCATCTTAAGCCTTTTAAAGTATCTTTTTAAAATGCTTTCTGAAGATTATATATATATACATACATATACACGTATATGTAATAATATACAATTCTAAAGGTAAGTATGTATGTGTGTGTGTGTGTACATATATATATATGAGAATGTGGATACACAGTACCTGAATAATAGGCTGTTGTACTCTTGAAGGAGGCTTCCATTCATTTCTTTGAAATAATTCTTGTTTCTTGACAGGCATCACTATTCCAGATTCCAGAGAAACCGGGTGCTGGACTCTTGTTTTCTGAAGTTTATATGCTTTTTAACAGTAAGAGAATAAAAAATTACATTCTGTGCTCTCTATGTGATTAATGATCATATGGTTGCAAACTATAGAAGGGTGCCCACACCTAACACTGACAGGTTGGGTTAATAAACATTCCTTACATCCTTTCACCTTCATCACTGTACTTCACACCTCCTAGGCATTCTGCTTTTCATTCTGAGAGTTACATGCTTTTGAAAACATGGTTTTTCACATTGATGTTAAGAGGATCTTATTAATTAGTTTTGCAAAGAACACTGAATGAGAGGGAGACCTTTATAAACTAGAGTGTTGATTACATGCTGTTACCAAGAACAGAAAGCAGGAGGTCTAATTCACAAGCTCTAAGTGCCTACCTGCTTAGGCATTCCCTTTCTACCCTCCATACTCTAAAAATCACTAGGCAATGTTGTAGTTTACTTGTGAAATTTGAAAAGAAAGGCTGAAAAGTGAAAAATATACCTTATCAGTTTCCCATGTAGGAGAACACAAGTACAAACCATTCCAGTTTGGTCAGTCAGTATTTTGCAAATGTCTTGGCTGCACTAATGAAAAGCAGTGTCCTTTCTTGGATTAAGTAGTTTCTAAGTGAGTTTCAAATCTTTCATGAGTACTGACTGTTAGAGTATCATGTTTGGGAGATAAAATGTATTAAAACTATGATTAAATGACCAGAGATTTTTTTTTAAGTGCCTAAGTTATGTAGTTGTTCAGGCTTCTGTCCAAATTGCATTGGCTGTGCAGGCAGATAAACCTCATTGAAAGTCACTTTCAAAATAACATGGGTTCCTACACTACTGATGAATATTTTTTAAGGGGGGGAGCAGGGAGGAGGGGAGTCCAAAGTGTATTTAAGTAACTACATAGGTTATTTTCACAGATCTGTTTTAACTGTTTCGACATTCCAAAGATAAATTTGAGGACTAACTGCGACATAATGAAGAATATAGAATTAGGAAAAGGTTACACTGCCAGAAACACGCCAGATGTTCAAGAGTTCATACAGACATACATTTAGTCTCATCCACGTTTTCTAAGAAACTGCATACATAATCTGGTCTATCAGTGGGCACTAAATCCAAACACAGGTCATTGTCTCACAATTTAATAACATTTATACGATTTTGTAAAATACCCTGGAGCATGTTTTGCAAGATTTATGCATTTTTTCACACAGTAAGGATGTTTTTCATGTGATTGACTTAAACTAGACCAAAGTCTCTCAGTTTTGGAAATTCTGTTTTTTAAAGAATTAAGATTAATGTTTTAGCACTTTCCTATGGCAGCTCTTCTAGATGACCGTGGCTAATAAGCTAGTTTTAAAGCTGTCTTTTTCTGAACAGGACAGCAGTGCACTGCCTGGGTGAACGGTTCTGCAGTTGCAGTTCTCTATTTACTTTTAGCTTTGGGTGAAACCTCTTTATCCAAATATGCAGTAAGGACTGTTAGAGAAAGCTACAGCCAACAGTTGTATCATAACTAACAAATGTTACTGTAGAACTAACGATACATAATATTATTATCATTACCTTGTATCTGCTTGGCTCCAGACTGCAATGCTGAAGGCCTTTTTCTATGTATCACAGCGTGACTGAGGTCTTCCTGTGCCACCTATCAGAAAAAACAATACCTGATAGAGCTGCTTATACTACTTTCATACTTATTTTCCCTCAGCAGGCAGCAGTACAGCCACTTACCTCAGGGGGCAAATACCTGAGAACAAGTTTCTGCAAGAAGGGCTTCCTTAAAATAGAACTGATGGATGGTCGATCTCTCGGAGAGATTTTAAACAACTGGGAAATTAATATTCTCAGGTCATAGGAATAGTTAGGAGACACCGGTTGAAAACGTCCTCTGCAAATCTTCAGCACCAGTTCATGCAAACTATTGCCTTGAAACTTAATTAAGGAAAACAATAAAAAGAGGACAGTAAGTACTGCTGGTTCAGAATGATGGACTAGACACCCCAACTTCAAAATAGGTACTTGTTGACACAATCACAGAATGGTTTGGGTTGGAAGGGACCTCAAAGATCATCTCATTCCAACCTCCCTACCATGGGACACTTTCCGCTAGGCCAGGTTGCTCCAAGTCCATCCAGCCTGGCTTTGAGCACTGCCAGGGATGGGGCATCCACAGCTTCTCTGGGCAACCTGTGCCAGTGCCTCACCACCCTCACAGTAAAGAATTTCTTCCTAATATCTGAATTTACCATCTTTCAGTTTAAAGTCATTCCCCCTTGTCCTATCACTACATGCCCTTGTCAAAAGTCCCTCTCCAGCTCTCTTTCAGGCCCCTTTAGGCACAGGAAAACTGCTCTAAGTCTCCCTGGAGCCTTCTCTTCTCCAGGCTGAACAACCCCAGCTGTCTCATCCTGTCTTTGTAGGAGACGTGCTTCAGCCCTCTGATCATTTCTGTGGCCCTCCTCTGGGCTCATTCCAATAGGTCCATGTCCTTCCTATGTTGGGGGCTGCAGAGGTGGATGCAGCACTCCAGGTGGGGTCTCACAGAGCAGAATAGGGGGAATCCTGTGCTGTGGAATCCCTCCACAAATGCTTTATTGCTAACCACAGTTTGCTGTGGAAAATTAATATAACCACTCTCTGCGTTTTCTGCCTATGTTCTCCTTGTTTCAGCTGCACAACTGAAAAGGCCTGATGACTTCTGTACCCAGAAGAGTTTTATTCACACTCTGCTGTCAGACAGCAACACAGAAGCAATCTTTCCAGAATGAAACAGGATGTATGTTGCCAAAAGCGTTCAACAGGGATCTACAAACATATTGTCTTCACAGTGTTCACCTTCAAAACCTCACTTCACCCAACAGCCTCTTCATTCTGTGCTCTTCCAGAACGAAGATACAATCCTGACTTTTTAACAAGTGATGCCAATCAGATAATTCAGTCCTCTCAGTTCACCAGATCTCTTAGGAGGCCAGCATCAATACAGTTTTTAGGGCCTTAGGCAAAAAAAAAAGCAAGTTCTTTCTAAAATCACCCTTTCATTTATGCGGCTATTTTGAAGGCGGTAGTGTTGAATTTACCTCAGCTTCACTCACATTTCCTGTCTACATCTGCATTGAGTCGCTGCCCTCACAATGAAACAGTGGGCAGCAATACAGAATAAAACACATAATATTCATACAAAGTAGTATTTCATGTTTTTCCCACTTTGTGAAATCAGCAGTTTTCCCCAGCAGTATCCCCCTTGCTCCTAGCTCAGCACAACTGTTCTCTCTATTAGTGCTGCTCTACCTTCTCCCACATCCAAGCTCAGCAAAGAGTCAACATCTGCTGGTCCCAGGAATCTGATCTTTTTCCTGTTGTCAAGATTAGTTTCTGCTGTGTTCCTTTCTCCACATAATAGTCACAGGCTGAGGATTACCTGAGGCTCAGACCAGGCTGAGGACAACACAACTTGCTGAAGATGCTATCTCAGTTATTTTCTGGCATGAATGTGCTTTCAAACAAAATAAAACCTTTAGGAAAATGCTTTTGGGGACTCAAACCACTTTCTGGGGAAATGTGGGCTCTAAGTTCTTTAGTAAGTATAGATTGGTATTTTCAAAAAGAAATGACTAAAATTATATACCTAAGCCTAACCTTGAAGTCTGGCTTTAATTCTTTCCATTGTTCATCTGTCTTGAAAAAGTTTAGTACTTTTTAAAGAGTAAATGTATGTTCAAAGTGTGTATGCACACATGCACATATGTAAGTTACAGGAATACTACATAATACATTTTATTTTATTTTATTATGCACAAAACATACAATACGAAAAGTTAAACACTAGCAGTCATTCTTTAATATCAATAAAGAAGATGAAAATAACTCTCGTAGCTGACTGTGAATACTATTACTACTACAGGCTTTGCAAGGTGACCACTATATTTTCCAATAATATGATAATGACCTGTTTGTACAGTACTTACTGGATGCTTTAGTGTGCACAGCTCATACAGCACACAGCCAAGAGACCAAATATCTCTGTGAATAAGAAGTAATTAAAGTTTCAGTGAAATATCTATAATATTTTCATCCATGTAATCAGTATGTCTTCTCAGCTCCCAAATTTATTACCATTATTCTGTCACAGACTGGTGCAAGTTTTTATTTTTCCTTAAGATGCACTAAAAAGAGAACTAGAAATTTATTTTTAGTTGTGGCACCAATGTTTCTATAGTATCTAATTAGGTTATATCATTATAATATGAAAAGGGACATGATACAGAATGTCTGCTTAATATTTGTAGCAGGATGAAGGACAAAGCTGACCTGATAGTTGAGGAGACAATAAGGAAGTAAACTTGTCTGAATAGCACCTCAGAGCTGAGATGCTGCTCTGGGCTCCAGAACATTTGGTGTTGATCATATTCCCCACACAGAGAAGGGGGTCTAGGCCCATTCACCTCAGACTTTGCAGTGCTTCTCATCTGGTATTTTGTGGTAAGCCTCAGACACATTTGTCTTTCCTGCAAGTGGCTACTGCAAATTTCCAAAGTAACCAAACTACCAGCTTTCATTTTAGTGTATTCTTATAAATAATAAATGAGTGTATCAAAAATTCATGAGCTTGGAACTGTAAAGATGCATTGTTTATTGCATCTTGGAAACAAGAGAAACTTAGTAACTGATGGAGAAGCAGATAGAGCAAAGGGAAAAATACTGGTTTACATTTCCCACCACTACTCACAAGAAGTATTAAAAGAGAGTTTAAAGTATAGGTAATTTTAAAAAACAAAAAAATATAATTACGTTAAGCCTGTGGATTAATCACAGCAAAGTCATGATTGCTATACTTAGGACACTGTGAGTCAAAATACTGCTGATGTTGTACAGTATAAGGTGGTTGTGTACAATGATGCACCTAATTATTGTACACAGTAATACAAAACTTCACAAAGGGTAACCATGAGAAATTCCTGCGCTCTGCACACAAATACCAATTTAAATCATATTATTAAAATGAGTTGTTTCATGCCTGCATGTCCTCACACACATGCGAAGGAAAGACAGAGACTTACGTTTTGTTGTTATATGGTCGATTTTCACAAATCTCAGGTGACAGGTAATAGGGGGTCCCTACACAGGTGTGGGCCAGCTCTGTAGTACTAATGAAACACAGTGAAAAGAAAGGCTTACACACTGAAAACCTTTACAAACAACAGAACCAGAGACTTCTCTGCCCCAGGTTAAAAGCCTATGGGGGACATTATTTCTGCCCTCCAAATAGTTGAATAATGGAACACCGCACGAAAAACTACAGTATTTCCCAGTTCTGTGTAAAAATGACCCACTATTTTAATAGTGGAGAGTGTTTGCGCTTCAATGGAAAGCACAGGAATTCCCTGTCCTTATCCAGGCCCATGAGGCTTTCACTGTATTTTCTCCCCTCTGTATGCTGAGGAGGGGAGTGACAGAGCTTTTGTGGACACCTGGCGTTCAGACAGTGTCAACTCACCACAGAAACTTAATTCACTACTTACAGGAGGAAAAGTACTGTCAAGCTCCAATTATATAGTTGTAAAAGCATATTACATGCTTTTCTAAATGTCTGTACTTGGACATTCAAATTCTGAGGTTTACTTCCTATCTGCTATGTACTCTTCTGCCGCATAGGAGCAATCCTTACAGCAACTATCCCCAGAACACTTCTGAAGAAAGGTACTTTGGGCATGAATAGTGTACATGCTGAGAGCTGAGTTCTTTCAAAGATAATAAAAAAGAACAACATGAGATCAAATCTCACTGAGATCAAACAAGCGTTTTCCTGTTGTTATCATGCCCCTGGCATGTTTTGACCTCACCTGGCCACTACAGAGAATAGGCCAACCTTGTCCTCAAAGTCATTAAAGATAAGGCCTCTCTTTTGGGGAGAACAATACAGATGCAAGCCCAGCCACACCATGCTCTCAGGCCCAGGTGGTCGTTCTGGGTCTTTTTAAAAATTAACATAGGCTCAGTCTTGGAGGACACACAAATAGCATCTGTACAAACTCTCTCCGTATACTCTCTCTTTAGCTTTAAATTCTCTTCACTTTTGTTTTTATGAAGTAACAGAAGTTATTACCAACTTTTATTACCAATATTACCAACAGCTGCACAAGCAAGACCTGTGCCTCCAAAATCTCTTCACATTCTCAGTTCCACAGAGAATAGGCAACGACTGTAGCTTCTCCACCCTATGTCCTACACCTAGCAGAAGTCCAGTTACTAGGCTAGATACAGCTGTGGTTCCATGCAGGATGGCATGTTTTAGGATAACAGGAGAAAATGTAGTGTCAGACCCTTCGTATCCCAGACCTCTTGAGCAAGCACAATCCAAAATTTGCATGTTCAGGCTGCATGCTGGACATTCACAAACATTCCTGTTTGGTGCAGGTCACAGACTAATTAAAAGCCATGCTTACCTGTTCAACTGTCTTGCTATACCAAAGTCCCCAAGCTTTGCCACCTTTCCATTATTGCTAAGAAAAACATTCTGTAAATAAAACCAAAAATGCTATGTGAAAATGAAAGATGGCAGAACTTCTTAAGCACATTTTTCACAGGACAAAACAATCCCCTCTCTGGTACCAGTTTTACTACCTGTGCTTTTACATCTCTGTGTAAAATCTTCTTGTCATGAATATGCTTCAAGCCCAAGGAGATCTGCACAAACCAACTGAGAATCTGCAATGAAAGTTAAAGAGAACAGATACCTATGAATTTGTGTTACTCTAATGGGGCATCTTACTGAAATATATAAAATAAAGACAACAACAAAATCTAAAATACATAGTACATATACAATGTAAAACAGCAAAAAAAAGCATTTTCCAAGTTAATGCCATAGACTTTTCCTTTCCATTTAGTGCTATCACTAAACTAAATGGAAATAGATACCTACTCTACTTCCCTTATCCCCATCAAGTTTTCTCTGACTGTGCCTGGACATGCACTTGAACAAGGACTGAAGAACCATGCCTAAAGAGAGTAAGAATAATAGACCTTTTTTAAGAAATGAGGGAGTGCAAATAACTAAGAATTGAGAAGTGTCTTCTCAGTCCTCACTGATGGAAGTCATGCCACCCAGCTGTATTATTTGTAGTCCTACTGACTGTGATCCAGGAACCAAAAAAAAAAAAAAAAAAAAAANAAAAAAAAAAAAAGACAAAAAAGATGAAGGACTGAAATGCGGTGAAAGAAGTGAGCTATGAAGAAACTTGCATAACAAGTAAGCACATGTGTTTTTCCTTTATTCTTGACCTAGTACAGCTTTTAAACATATATTTAACTTTCAATATGCACATGTCTTCTTAAATAAGGGCCTTTGGACTAAATTCAGAAACAAAACTAGCACCTGCTGATACGCTTCTCTATTTAGGAAAATTCATGCACATGAATGACTTTAATTCAAGTAATAACCTTCTATTTAGCAATGCTTCACATTAAATAGGTGATTTCCTGATTAGGGCTGATGTCACAAATGAGGCTTTCACAGAAGTACATTTGAAAATATAAAGATATTTTAATACTACTATGTTAAATTGGACAATTTGCTTTCCTTTCTTCTATCAGGAGATGTATCTTCAGTTTCTATAATTCATTCTTCTGTCTGTATTTCCTTTGCCTTTCTTTGGATAGGTATTATTCTGTGTCATTGTCAAGGGGTTTGTGTGTTGGTTCTCTCCTTTGTGCTTTCATGATCTGTGGGTTTGTCCTCTCTTTATCTTCTTTCATATTCTCTCTCCCTCCAGTATGACTCCCAATAGGATCTTAAAATTCATTATTACTGAACCAGTAATTCACTTTCAACTGACTTCTCCACCAAGGAGTTCCTCTTTTACCACTAAAGCAAAAAGAAAATTCACAATACTTTTTTTTTCTTCAATTTTATGCCTTAGAGTATATTTCCACTAGCAGGTTGGATACTCTCTACTTGGTTTCTAAGCAAGATTTCATTGTACCTGCAAAAGTAGATTTTATTTATGACTAAATAACTCCGGAGTTCAGTACACTAATTCCTACATGAAGAAAATTTATTTCAGAAAGCTAAGAGTTAGTAAAAAAAATAAAGGAATAAGTAAGGAATAGTGGGAAATTCTGTGAATTGCAATACTTACCATACTCACCTATTTACAAAATAAAATATACATGAACATGGCCCAAAAGCAGCCAGATATCTGGGCTTGTTTCTTTGTGCTGGTTTAAAAATTTAAATGGCATCAGAGAAGTTTTGACCAAAATGAAATGAATGAGAGATTTACCACGGACTTCAGTATAAAGGAGGATATGCCATGATGCAAATAGCACCAACAAATTAGCAATTTGTATATAACATATCCCTCCATAACTGGAAAGCACTATTTAAAAGAGGGTCTTCATGGTTTAATGGGTATATTACTAATGTAAAGAAAAGGTACATCCATGATGCAAAGAGCAATAGGAGGAAGGGGGCATAAAAAAGTCATCATCATACTGCTAATGAATTAATTTCAGATCTTAAAGAGTGCTAAAAAACCTTCCTACACTCCAATTTAAATTACCAAAGTTTTCTTTGAAAGTTCAATTATTACTGGATAATTCAAACCATGTGTTTCATGTAATATGTTCTTCCCTCTTAAGAAAACGTCTTTCACCTGGTCCTCATCAAACAGCACTCCATGCTGCATATTTATCCTCTTCATTAAATCTCCACCATCACAGTATTCCATCACAATATACAGCTTGTTCTTTTCTGAAAGGAAAAGCATAATTTTTCCTTTATTCCTTTATTATTCATTAACACAGCATCAACTTATTTTTATTTTCTATGGTCCTTCTTTCAAAAGGTAGCGGTTAACCTCTACCTACTCCTCCATTTCAAAGACTGAGAAAAAATGGATACTTCCAGTGAAACCTGATGCAAAAATAAGACATGAAAGTATATTTAAATGGAGACTCAGCAAAATATTAAATACATGAGGAAATCCTCAAGAGACCCCACTGACAGATGTTCTTACAGGAAACTTAGCAGAATGCTTCAAAGTTCAGTTTTTTGCTCAATAACTAAGTATGCAGTAAGGCTTAGGGAAAAGGTTAAAAGTAGACAGTATTCCAAACAGCAAAAATAAACAGCAGGGCCTGATCAATACAGAAATTATACCTATTCTTACCTCTTTGAGGTTCAGAAGACTATCTGATTTACATGTGCCCTGAAAAATTTACAGTCCTGGTCACAGGGAACAATTTGAACAGAAGGTGAAACTATAGCTTTTATTACATAAGGCACTGCTTATGACAGATGTCAGCAGGAAAAATAAATACAGGAAATTAGCTTTTATGTTGAATAGCATTCCTTCTATCTCTTTCGATCCTGAAGAATTCTTTATCTTTGAGCGATAATTCAAAGTACATCTCAAGAAAAAAGGCTAGCACAGCATTATAAGATTGATACTGGATCACTGAAAAGACTGTGCTCTTACAAGGTGTGAAATGCCAGTACTATTTTTACATTCCAGATGCTGAAAGACATTTTCAGATTTACTAATAGACTGCATTACCATTTACTGGCCTCTTTTTGGGCTTGCCTGCTTTGTCTGTGTGTATGTATATGCACACATATATAAGTATGTATACATGTGTGCATGCATATATGATGTCTCATAATCATGTAATGTCATATGTATATGATGTGGATAAACAAAATATGAGAAATGCGAGGTTAGATTAGACGAAATGATCATTCTATTTTTTGCCTATTTTATCAGCCTTTTGTCCTATTTGATCAGCCTATTCCTTGCTGTACTCAAAACCTCTCTTCTATTGAAACTCCTAGAAAATTCCCAATAAACTCTGGACTCCTACAAAAAATCAAGACTAAAGTTCAACTTGTACAGTACCGACACCTCAAGATCTAGGATTCATGCCACAGTACCCACTCACACATATGAAAAATGCAAGTGATGCCTGAATTTGCTGCCTCGTGTCCATTTCTAGGAGTTGAGACCTGTTCCCACTTTTAAGCAAGGCTTTAGGGACAGGGCTAAGGGTGGTCAACACTAACAAGGTAGGTTTTCTGCCTTCCACTCGTTTCATCACAATTAAAACAGAAATGTTAAAAGTAAACCTTGCAAAGAAGCATAGAAGGTTACAATATTTGCATGCTTCATCTTGGCCAGAAGAACGACTTCTTTCTCAGAGGCTTCTTTTTCTTTCACAGGCATCTACAAAGAATTAAGAAACTAAATGCTAGCAATGATATATTTAACCCTTTTCAAAAATAGTTACATCACTAGCAACCCATTCCCACTTATATAAAAACACTGTGTACCAAGACAATGTAGAAAGATCATAAAATATAATGTATATATAACATAAAATATAAATTTGTAGTGTATGTTTAAAAATGTATTGGAACATTACTGCAGTCAAACCCAATTTTGACATTTTACAAATAGGAAAATGTATACCTTTAAAATTAAGTTAAAGAATTTAAACTCTAAAGTTAAAGAATCCCCTTAAGAATTTGAAGAATATGGATCGATATGATTCTGTAATGCTAGTAGGGGTGATGTAAAAAGTCCTTCATTTTACTGGTGTTAGTTGTTGTAACATTTCAGGCAAACTCTTTGCCCTGTTACAACTTTTATTTAGTTTATTATGATCACATTTTCATCAATACTACTTAAAAATTAATTTCTCTAAGTATCTATCCATCGAAACGTCCTCTTGTATTTATAAACAGTTTCTTACCCTCGTTATTAAGAAATATTTTTGAAATGTAATCCTTAAAGATTCAAAAATCAGAAACTGAATAAAACACACTCTACCATATAAAAAATCTTATGACTTCAAAGTCGTAATTTTCTGTCTCCAGCTTCTGATTTTTGAACCAGTGGGATCCACAGTAATATTTCATTAGCAGCCATTCTTCTAGCTGCACATCAAAATCTAAGATTAGAAATGCATGGGGTTTATTGGTCACGAGCAGAGAGAGAAACTATTCATCTTTTCATTTAGCTGTCATTACTCATATATGAGTTTTTCCAGGTTTGAATCTGGAAGACACACAGCTCTTTCTAGAACTCATTCTTCTATTGTAATTCTCTAATATATTAGAAATTCACTAGTGTGGCCCAGAATAGCAACAGACCTGTCAAAAGCATATAGGCACTCATTGAAATTGACTGTTAAAACTCTTGTATTGAAATCACAGAGATTTTAGTTGCCTTTATGAAACCAGATACAGGCGTGGTGCTCCTCCAACACCCGAGCAAGTGGCCCCAAGCTGCCTCTGCAGTCAGTGGGGAGAAAGAGAGAAGTGTTATGGCCCAATCGAGTTCATTCTAAATCAGAAATCTAAAACACACGTGATCAACAGCTTCCTAAAGAGACATATTTCTCTTGTTCTCCTTGAAAGGGAGTCTAGCCAAGCAGCTCAGATGCTGACAGCAACAGAATGGAAACTTAAAATCAGATGAGATGAATCAAACTGCCATAAACATAAAGGAGAACTAGAAAGACTCCATTGTGAATTACTCATGTCTGAAAATACAGATGTGGGAAACAAGGAAATTAAAAAGCTTAGAGAAATGTATCACAGAATTGTGATTTGTTATTTTGGTGGCAATGTTTTCGTTGTACTTGAATCAACTCCTACAAAACTTGAATTAGTGTCACACATTGTAGGCAGAAAGAAGTTTTGAAAAGAACAAAAATGCAGTAAAAAGCAAAGACTTAATATCAAAATACGTATTTCATCTATGATTTTAAAATAATGAATTAGCAAAGAACACCGTCTTCTGAAATCTTAGCTCTATATAATTGAGATGGAACTACAAAGAAGATCAAATATAACCCAAGTTCATACCCAGCTAAATGCAAGTAGCACAATCTTGTAAATATATTTCAGGTTTTGTTGTTTTACCTTAGTTAAATTGATCTCTTTTATAACACACGGCTCATTATCCATTTTTCCTTTTGCCAGGAATATTTTGCCAAAAGATCCTTCTCCAATTTTTTTAATGATTTCATATTTATCCATGATGTACTCGTCTTAGAGCAGTGGCTAAAATAAAAATTCCCCAAATTAGTACTGCATGCAGTCAGTGTTTTAACATCTGAGTTGGTGCTACTGAAATAGACACTACCTTTTAAGACTGTCATTTTTATTACTTTTTATAACGTTACTGCTGCTGATTCTTCCTAAAAATATCATGTCCTGGAAGTATGCAAATTATTGCAGATCTTAACTTTTAATAAGAAGCAAGTTTATGAGTGTCTCATAAAGAAAAGCATAGTGCACCCTGAAGTTAATGTATGAGAAGGAAGTACAGAGTACTGTGTAGGATTATGATATGATTTTGTAAAATGTGACATTTTTTCATGAAGTGAACAATACTGCAGAATTGCTCTTTTAATGGAAAAAAATCACCTATTCCCTGTTGATTTAGTTTATACTAATGTGATCTAACGCTGGCAGCAAAATGAAAAGCCACTGCATTTTGCAGGAGACCATGGCCAAGTGAAGTCGGGCATTAGCGGCTGCCTGGAAACCTCCGTCAGGAACACTGAACTCACTGGGCACTTGCAGTGGTTCGGTAGGCAAAGCTGCACACCTAAATATGAGCAAACACTACAAAACTGTTCTTATTAGTTGTCCTGAGTTTTAGCAAGGGAGACTGGCTCCGATACCAGACGTTCCCTGCCAGGCAAGCTGTGCAACAGGCTCCATCGTCGGCAGTCCCCGAGGGCTACTGGCAGCGCCAGCAGGGCGACCTCGGAACGTTTGCGATTTCGGTGTCTGGGTCGGAGCCAGCTCCCGTCGGCAGCCACAGGAGAGAAGCGGCACTCGGGACAGATTCCCCCACACGGCACAGGGGTGCGCCCCGCCAGGGCTCAGCCCCGCACCCATAGGCGACAGCCCGGCCTCCCGCCGCCCGGGAGAGGCAGCGCCACGGCAGAGGGTCGCTGGGGAGGGCAGGGCGGCAGGGCCAGCGCCTCCCGCGCAGCAGCGCCTGCCCCGAGTGCCGGGGGTGGCCTCAGCGCCGCTGGGGCCGGGGCAGACACCCCGCGGGTGCGAAGGGCCGCCGGCGGGGATGCCGCGCTCTGGCCGCCCTGCGTCCCCATGGCGACGGGACGCGCCGGTGGGCAGCCCTCGCCGGGGCCTCCCTGCCCTGCAGACCCGCTCGGCCCGGTTCGGCCGGCCCCAGCCCCGGCAGCGGCCGGGGGGACGCGGTACCTGCGTGCGCTCAGCCGCCTCCGGAGCCCGCACGGCCGCGGGGAGCGTCGGCCCCGCTCCGCGCCCCGCCGGAGGTGTGGCGTTTGCAGCGCCCTACGGGAGCGGCAGGAGCCTTACTTCCCTCACACAAGCCGCCCCTCCTTCCCACGGACACAGACTTATGGTTTGGATGGTCAGTGATAGGAGTGGAATGGCCCGAAAGGAAATTTCGACTGCCTCAAGGTCTTGAATCCTTGGTGGAAACTCACGTACCAGTCTGGGTGCAATAGGGGAGGTGCGGTATGAACTGGCTCCGCACCAGAGCTGCAGATTTCCTAACGCTTTCCTTTGTTTTCTTTCAAATATTCTTTATTACATGGACACAGTCCCGGACAGCATCCCCAGGAGAGATCTGCCAAGAGAGTTTGTGCTCTCATTTGCCACATTTCTCTTGTAAAGTGTCTCTTTATTACCCACTAACCAGAACAGAAACTTGACATTGCCCATAGCACTCTGCGCAGCAAAAGCTTGTCTCCAATCAAAGTCAGAAAATCTGTCCTTATTTATGAACGCATTTGCTTCCTTTCACACATGCAGTGGCACGTAAAAAACCCTTTTCATTTAATCAAGGCAAAAGTTCAGTCTCAAAAAGCTTTCAGGGGATTAATAATTGCACAAACAAAAGCCTCAAATACTTATCATACCTAAATGTTTCCCATAATACGCCCTTCAAACATCAGTTACACATATGTATGTATTGGGTTGTGTGGCAGGGCGTCAGTAGCAGGGAAGAGCTACAGGGGTGGCATGTGCCAGAAGCTTCCCATATGTTTGACAGAGCCAACACCAGCCAGCTCCAACAGGAACACACACCTGTGTCCCCAGCCATGGCCCCTCTCTCCCCTAACCTGTTATCCCAGAGGCATTACCACTAACACTGATGGGCTCGGCCTTGACCAGTGAAGTGAAATCCAGTCCAGGAAGAAGGGAGGGTGGGAGAAAAGTGTTCTAACTAAGATTTGGGTTTATGTCTCATCACTCTGCTCTGATTTGGTTGGTAATAAATTAATTTCCTCAAGTCAAGTCTGTTTTGCCTGTGACAGTAACTGGTGAGTGATCTCTCCCTGTGTTTATCTTGACCCACGAGCCTTTCATTAAATTTTCTCTCCCCTGCCCAGCTGAGGAGGGGAGTGAGAGAGATGCTTTGGTGGCACCTGGTATCCACCCAGCATCAATCCACCACAATGCTCCATTTCAGTATGTAGTCAGGAAAAACACCTTTACACCTTTTCATAGTGCTACACCATCTCCTTGAAATACGACATGAGGGCAATTTGAACAATGCTATAATTTGACTGAACATTTCTGCAAAGCTATTACCAACTCCAAATACATTTAATACATGCACTCGTTTAGCTATTTGCAAGTGTTCTTTCTAAAAAAGAAACTTTTCTAAAAAAGTTTATTGTGCATTTTCCATCCTCGGTTTTGTGATACAGAAGATATGCCCACTCAGATTTTTTAGACTGAAATTATTTAATGAATAACCAATGATTAACAACAACTTGGATACCAGCACACCTAACTTCACTCATTGTAGATAAATTCAAGTTTTCAGTCACTCTGTTTCAGTACCATTTTCAGTCCTGACACCCAGTCCGGGTCATCTTCCTCAAAGTCCCTAAAAGTAGATTTAAGAAAATTATATTTTGAAAAGCAAAATACAACTTTATAAATCTTTAATTGCTTTTTTCTCAAAAAAAAATTACTCTGTAATTAGGATAAATTATGTAAAAATATCAGTACAATAGACTTACTTCCTGCCCCACTGTGATTAATGAACCAATAGATGTTGTCTTTGGAATTTACAAAACTAAGTTTTATCAAAAGCAAAGCCAAATTCATATACCAAGAGGCTGAAAATGTGCTGATATTGACAGCCTGCAGCTGAACAGCAGCAGTACAAGCCTATGTGGTTCATCTCTAGGTGCCACAAAAATAAACAGTGCCACAAACGGAGAATCTGAGAACCACCCCCAAAATATACACACATCCATAAATCACAGCATTTTTGTTCATACATTGTAAGATATCAAATGCTACAGAATTTCAGTTTCATTATGTAAGAGAGGGATGAATTTAGATGCTGAGAAGAATACTTTTTTCTCTTTTTTCAGGGGAATGCTGTTATGGAAGAATCTCCTTGAGGAACCAAAGAAAACATAAATGCAAGGACATCATTTGGACATACGTGTCATCTTCATCAGATCTAGGTTCAAGTCTCTCAGAATCTATGACAACAGCTTCATGTTCACCATCTACTTCATCAGATGTTTCGCTTTCATCAGAAAGTGGACCTCTTAATATGTTTTCAGAAGCTTTGAAAACATAAAAATTAAAATGTCACCAAAAAATTTTAATTTTTAAAGTAAAACTATTAATAATATAAATACAATAGAGTCTAATTCATCCCCGCTTTGTAGCAGATTCCAGGATAAGTTGTTACCTATTTTAAGTGGGAAGATAAACTAGTAAGACATTTGAAGTGCAAAACAAGACTATGGCTGTGCACATCTGTAGACTGCAGGTGTCTTCAGCTGTGCCATCTGACCACCCTGGCCTCAAACCAGGGCACCACTGCCTTAGTGAGGGTGGATCTACCTAACTGGGCTACAGTGTGTATCCTGCACCTCCCTAACACACACACACACACACACCCCCCACACAGCTCAGCAGGAGAGAGGACACAGGAGGCGCCTGTGTTTTGTCACAACCTCATTCAGATGTTGAGCTGCACGTGGAAGTCCATCATGAAGAGCTGCAGTGGAGATGTGCAATCACTCCTGAATTCCAAACTTGGCTTTTTAAGTCCACGTTTTGTTTGGTAAACTTAAAAAAACCCCAAAAACTAGCCTTTTGTGAAATGAATTCAAGTATCTGTATACACAGGGGCTATGTATGAAAAAATTAAAAAGCCTTTATTAGAAAGCTTTTATTAATAAACCTGTTTGCAAAAACGTTTGCCCAGAAAATGGGGATTTACCTGGTTTATAAATTGTGTATGTTTTAAATGCTAAACTGACATCTGCATTGCTGAGCATGTTCATCAGGGTCTGAGGGGGGTCCTTGTTCCACTGCTT
Source organism: Oriolus oriolus (assembly GCA_013400235.1). Taxonomy (NCBI): domain Eukaryota; kingdom Metazoa; phylum Chordata; class Aves; order Passeriformes; family Corvidae; genus Oriolus; species Oriolus oriolus. The sequence continues at coordinate 140,714 of VXBT01012118.1, read as the reverse complement.
CCGTGGCTGCTTTTCACTGTAGTTTATAACACCACCACCTAGGTATAACATCATTCATAAATGCTATTTGCATAGAATTGCATTAGCAGTGTGGATTACATTCAAGATCACATTCAAGAGAGAAACAGAAGAAGAAAAGAGTCCAGGTAACTCCATCTGTACCACCGCTGACCTCTCAGCAAACTGAGGGTTGACACTGTCAGCATGGAAAGGAAGAAAAGTTACAGAAGGCCACGGTGGAACCTCCTGCAGCCAGGAAGCCAGCAGGATCTGGCTGAGGGGTGTGAGGAGGCAGAGTTTCTGCAAACTTACATGGTGGCTCTGCAAGTCTCACAAAATGGAGCCCAAGGCTGTTTCTATGCCTTTTAATAGCAGAACACCTAAATACATGCATTCCTCTGTCCACTTCCCTTCCCTTGTGTATAACAATCGCATAACATTCCTACTACAGCTTGGGAATTTTCTGACTACTCATATCTTGATTATTAATTTCCACAGCATTTATTCAGTTACCTAGAACACATATCCAGAATCACATTAAATAATTATGACAAATGCATCAGTGTGGCGCATTTTAAAATTGAAACCTTTCTCAGAAGAAACCTCATGTTAAGTGTTTTAATTAAAAGCTGTTGAGAAAGAAAAGTCTCTGCCTCACATCTGAGTGACGATGATCACATCTGAGATACATCATTGAGAGTTCCTGTCACTGGCCTTAACCTGTATGTTAAATGACAACAAAAGTAAAGGTGTAGATATTTTATGCTCTCAACAGTACGCTGTACTTGAAAGACAGGTGGTTGCATTCTGCACCAAATGAATTCCTCACTGCTATCTCCACAAATGGTGTATTAAGAGGAGGATTGCAGGATAATTTCTTAGCAATGATTATAATTTTAGGATTGCTAATGTTATCTGTGGGTTTCATCAGTCTTTGCAATCCTCCTGTCACACAAAAACACAAAGAAATTCTCTTCAGCACAGTGAACTTTTTGAGTGTTCGTTTAAGAAATATTTTTAAATTATTTTAACATAATTTCAAACATGCTGTGTAAAGTTTTGGTTTTTAAAACCTGTAAAGAACCACTGACATTACTGTAATTAAAAGCACACTTAATTAAATCTTACTTTCAGTGTCTTCAGGTGTAAAACTGGAAGAAAGCAAGGATGCATTTTCCAGGACATCCAGTACAGTATTGGATATCCTCTTTTCCCATTGCCTCCTGTGGGCGTGTGACAGATCAGTACTTCCAGGGAGGACAGCAGAAGCTGATACTGTAATTGTAACAAAAAAACCCCATGATAACCAGCATCTAACTTGATTTCGTGTCCAGACTGCCCTGTCCAGGCAAAGTAGTACTAAGAATCACTTAACTAGCAGTGATGTTTGATTCTGTGGGTACAAATCTGAACTGGAAAGTGTTCCCCATACATTTACTCTATTTCAAATGTTTTCAAACAGTCATTTTTTGATACTTTGGAAAGATAATTTAAAAAATATTTTGTTTTAAATCTCAGATGAGCAGTATGAATCAAGGTACTTGCAGAAGTAACCGATGGTGGTATGGTTTTCTTGTCTTGAGTTACCTGAGACTAGTTTGAGCTACCTATTTAAATGGCCGTATCACTGACATGTAGATACCAGTACACAGAAGGAAGTGCATCAGCCTTAAAACTGCAAAACTTACCTTCTTGATAAGATTTCCTTTGTTCCCTTGTGCCTTCACTCAAACCCTCAGCATTTTTCCTTTCTAAGGGGCTATGCCTGCTACTTTCATCTTTCCTTTGCTTTAAAAGAATAAAGACTGTATTAATTATTATCCTTGTTGTCAAGAAAGACAAAGCAGTAATATTAACATGGCATTAATTATTTTAGTTTTGCTGTAAAATGCCGGCCTAAAGATTGGAAGATTTGAAAACTAAACCACTAACATCATGAAGACAACTGCAACTGCACACTACCTATTATTGCACCGTATTTCACACAGTATGCCCATGACGCACAACCTCAGTTTCTGAAGCTAAGCACATATGTAGTTATTTGATGTAATTTGTTGTTTGGGTTTTTTTTAAATTTAAGAACACAAGCAATATAAATTATTTACATTCCCAGGGAAAACAAGATGCACCTGAATATTAAACTTCTCAGATTGACAGGTCTATGAAAAGAAAAAAAAAATAAGCCCCAGGGCAACATGCTTTTTAAAAATACACTGAATATGGCTGAGTCAGGCTATGCTGTAATGTACCCATAGGGTACATCTTGGTCACCTGTGACTTAATTCTCCTCACCAGAAATCTCACATGGGCCCTAAAACCTGGTGAGAATTAGGTCCAGACTACACTGTTTCCACAGCAGCCAGCTCTAAATGTGTCCCAAAAGCAAAGAAAATGGACAAACTTCTGCAATATCAAAAAAAATTAGAAAAACAAGAGAGGTTTTTTTTGTTTGGGTTTTGACAGGGTTATAAGAAAACCCACCTTGGAACTAAACTAAATGTGGGAAGATCAGAAAGTTAGAATGGTGGGAAACACACAGGAAAACTGCAATTTGAACACAAATAGGTTGATTTATGGTTTAGCATAGGAATAATTTTTTGTAAAAACTTTTCTATAATACAGAACATTCTAAATTACTAAAATTCAAACATTATATTTATATTTGAATACTTACCCTATTTTCTGTCTTACTGTTTGAGTTTCCACCAGCCATGACACCACCTGATACATTAATGAACAGATTCAAGAGTTAACACCTTTAGCAAACATTTGTAGTAAAGTGGTATTCCAGCGTATGACAGCAATGCCACTGAACCAAGCAATGAAAATGGTGTGATAGCTTCTTCACACTTCTGACAACAGAGCTCATTCTCAGCAGAGAGTCCCGCTACTATTCCATTCCAAATGTGCACAAATTTTGGTGTAGCTAAATTTATGCAGAAGGAAAAAGTCCAACATTCTCTCTAAAAATTAAATAATGAACATAACTTGCTCCACCATATTCTGGGAAAGAAAGAACTGTCATATTTAAAATACGTGCAACTGTTAAAAGTTTTACTTATTTTAAACCTGCACAGCTTTTTTCTAGCACAAGCCTTCAGACTTACAATACATATATTGCAGCTTTGCACTCTACTTATGTTGGAATATAATTTACATCCTTCAAGCATTTCTCCACGTAAGCTCAATAATATTAGATTTTGAAATAATTAAAAGTAGATTGGACATATAATACTAATGTTTTATAGCTGTATTTACGATCTTACATTTCCTACTCATTTTGTCATTCCTTACATCAACAAAAATGTTACTGACTTACCCTTTGGTCTTGCTGCATTGCCTTCATGTCTCTTGGTTTCCTTTAGTACCTGCTCAAACTCATCTGCCATCTGAAAGGTGTATGAAGAGATGCAAGCACTGTACCATTTTAAACTTCTTCAAATTATTGCATATACTATTTGTTAAAAATAGACTCACTATACAAAAGCACTGTTCCAGCTGACAATATCTAATTTTGTCAGCCTCGGGTCAATATCCAACTTTAATTTTCAAAAGAAACACTTTTAAAAACTCAAGTTTTCTGGTAAGTCTAGAATTGTATGGCATTTAGAGTAGGACCTACACAACATTACATTTTATAGTTACACACTAACAAACTACAAATGAAAAGGATTTAGCATCTAAAATGTAGATAGTATTGCTTAATTCTAGAGACAAAGAATACACCATACCTCAGAAGGCAAACAATTTTTTACACGTTTGGTTAAGCAACCTCTTGCAAGAATAGTACTGGCTGATGGACGATTCCGGGGATTTCTCTTAAACATCTGTTTTATTAAGTAATGAAGTTCATAGGAATAGTGAGATGGAAGAGGTTCGTAGGACCCTTTGCATATCTTAAGGATGAGATGTTTCCAGCTATTGGCTTGAAACTGCATTAAAAATAAATTATATTAGAGCACAGAGTTTAACCATAAGGTGAAAAGTAGCTGACATAATTTAAGTTAACCTGTACAACTGAAAAGCAGATAGGAATTATTCCTATTAATTTATGGTTGTTTGAATTTTATTTTTAGAGAAATCAAGTTCATCGGTCCATATACTTGAGATCAGACTCAAACTGCAAGAGTGAAACAGTAAGCTAGGGAAATAAGCAGACTTTGATTTAAAAAATCATCAAAAGTAGGCTATAAGAGCACAAACATCCTCTTGCAAATCTAGTGTCTGAGAACTTCTAGCTCCCATGCAGGAAGTTTTCTCGGATTACACCCTGCTGGCTTGGGTGCAGGGTGCCAAGCATCTGTCATCTTTTTGTATCACCTCTCATAGCTTATGCCAGAACATGTGTGACCATCACACCAAATCAGATATATAACTTTTCAACACTGCTAATAAGGGAAGAATACCCCCCTCCTTGGAATCCCAGCTCTGAGCTCTGCCTCAATAGCCGTGACACTGCCAAAGACTTGCCACAGACCTGCTTAGGCTAACACACCCCTATGCACAGCTCCCTCATCACTCAGTCACATCAGTACGAACTTCTACGCTCTTGCACAGCTCGCACTCGCAGCTGTGGAGAGCCTTTTGCTGATACACAGGATGTAAACAATGCTCTCAGGCACATGTGTCATTCTTGGCCCTGTCCTTTGCCGGGTCAGGAGCTGGGACGTTGACATCCTTGTGGGTCCTTTCCAACTCAGAATATTCTGTGGTTCTGTGATTTCAAGGTTTAGTATTAGCTCAATGAAAGGAAACTGCTGCTTATTAAAAACTAAGACAAAATGACCCTCAATTAGGATCTCATTTTCCTGCAAAACAAACATATCCTGATAAGGGCTCTCATTTTACCTAAGTGTCTGTATCGAGAAGCCAGAGGAAGTTAACACATAGCAGCAACACTGCACAAGACAGTGTCCCAGTAATGACAGAAAGACAGAATCATTCATTAAGGTCCCCACTGTTCCAATAGGAGAATAGTGCTTGGACAGTGACTTGTTTGATTTGAAGAATAAGCAAAGGTGTATCACTGATGCAAGCTACAAAAATGCTTATTGCTTATTATTACATTTTGCTGTACTTGCACACAATATTTTCATTAGCAAAGATTTTGAGTGTCTTTGTCTTCGTGTCCTGTGATTATCTTGATCCTTTAAAATACAGTGCTCTTGCAGCTGCAGGTATCTGTAACTAGCCTGGCAGCTGCTGGACTCAGTATGCCCAGATCACCTCATTGATGTTGAGGAAAATTAACCAATGAAAAAAACCCAGTTGTTTTCTAAAAAATTTGAAAACTGAGTCCTCTGCAGAAGTGTCCAGTAGGTCCCAAGAGCTGCTGAAGCAGAAGCATATAGTGGAGGAGGCATAGAAAGGGTGGAGCAATACTTCCCTCTTTTGGAAGCAGCAGCAAGCACCTCAGTCAACTCTATAGTACACCTAACTGCTAATTAAGTTTCAAGAAATTCCAAAATTTCTCTGATAGCAATAAAGCTGTACTTACCGGGTGTTTTAGAGTGCACAGCTCATACAGAATACACCCCAAAGACCATATATCACTGTAGATATACAAAGAGATAAAAAATTTTGAGTCAAAAAGTACAATTTAATATCTTGCTTAAAAGCATGAGATTTAATATGTGTACATAACTGAGCTGAATAAGCTAAAAATAAACGCAAGTAACCATAAAAGACAATACAATTATGTGTTTAACCTATCCCGTGGAAATGTTCTTGGTTATTATATCCTACCCCGATGTAAAAAGAGATGACTGTCATATAGTTGTAGTTGGCTTTTTATTCCTAGGATGTCTCTAAGCAATTTGCTCCAACAATATTTATCCTTCTACACTTGAAAGCCTTTGTATTCTATGGCCATTAACATCATATGGCAGCCACACAATCCTAATTCTGAGAGCTGGAATTCCAGCCCTGCCAAAAAGAATTTTCCTACTGAGAAAAAACCTCCATCATTTTCCACCAAAAGTGAGTACTGCCATTTGCACAAGAAGCAACTGAAGCCTTTCTTGCAAGAAGAGCAGGAAACAACTTGAACTGCAGAAAGTTTCTTACCTCCCCTGGAAAATCAATCACAGTTCTTGCATAAGGACCAGAATAACTGGGCTCTATAAATCTAAGTAATCCATTCTCTGACATTATCCCTACATTATCAAGACTGGCATGAAGAGCTTAAAAAATCATCCATAACTCATCATCCAACCAACCATTCCCAAAAAATAAGACCAGCAAAAAGATGCAAACACATACCTATGTTTGTGCATATACACACACTTACTTGTGTATATTTGCATGTGTGTATTTACTCTCCCAAACAAACAGAGGTCTGCACACTGGTTTTCAAACTTCTAGGACTAAAGATACTGTGCTCTCAGCTACCTAAGTAAAGACTAATTTATGCACTATCATCTTAAAGAAGATGTAATTACCTCTTTGTAAATATTCCTCAGCTCAGTATCTTCTCTGAAACAAATATGAATAAGCCACAAAGCCAGATTGAGACAGCAATTAAAAAACCCACCCATCAGTCAGGCATCATTTGTGAAAACTGAAAACACGAGTACCTTTTGTTGTTGTATGGCAGGCTTTCCCATATTTCTGGAGGTACGTAATAGGGAGTTCCCACATAGGTGCAAGCGTATGACATCGGACTAATGAAATGACAAAGAAGAAACACCAGGTGAAAAGTAATGTTTTATGAACTCTGTAGTGTTTGTCAATGGTAAAATAAAACCTGACACCACTGAGATCAGTTGGGATGTCCACATACTGTGCAAGAAGGCGTGCAGATCCAAAATCTCCCAATTTGACTTTTCCACTTTGAGTGAGGAAGACATTCTGCATTTCAAGAACAAAGATTAACATACTTAAATATTCTTCTACAAATAATTTCTGCAGTTAGGATACACAGAAAACACCGATAATGCAATCAATAAATATAGGGATAACCACTTCTAGAATTTTATCTTTGTATTTGCTTTTACTTGCTTCTCCTAAAACTTCTACCAAAAAAAAAAAAACAAACAAAAACCCAAACCAGAACAGCTTTATGGGCCTAAAGCCCTAGCATCAGTAGCAGAGGAAGAATCACAACTTACAATTGCCTTAATTTCTACACTGTACTCAAAGCAAGGGCTCACTTTCTTCTGAATTTCCCTCTTTCTGACAGGGAAGAGTGAAAAAGAAAAAATTGTGAGGCCAAGATATTTGCAAACTGCATAATCCATACACTTTTTTATAATTCTGTAATTGTTTGAAATTATATTCAGTCTGTCACAAGCAATTGGTGCCATCAGCAGTATGGATATGAAGGATATAGCTACACTTAGATGATGTTTATGCCCACAGTATTACATCACCCCATACACTCAACAATTTCATTTACATTATATGCTTAGGCTTAAATAAAAACCAGAGAACTTAGCAGTCATGGGAAATGATGAAAGAAGGGGTTTAACTTTTGCATGCAGGAGAGTTTATTAATGGCAACAAAACTTGCCCTGTTCACCTTGGATTTTATATCCCTGTGCAGCACACGTTTATCATGAATGTGCTTCACAGCCAGGCACATCTGCACAAACCAGTGAAGAATCTGAAAAAGAGAAGCTAAGAGTTATAACAGCTCACTGCTAATATAATGAATACTTTACTAATAGATTTTTAAAAATTAGGAAAACAAAAGTATGTTCAGAACAGTTGGGAGCTAAAAGTAACTCCAGCATAACAGGCTCCAACCAGCATGAAAGACTGAGTTCTTCAAGACAGATTATATCTTAACATAGCAGAACGAATGTTTATTAGCTGTGTCTGGAAAGCTCTAATAATACATAGCAATAATGAAGCTGGGGAATTGCTACCCGGCGCTTCAGCTAATGGTCATTTTATAAACAAGCTAACTAAAGTTACACAGTAAATTAGCAAACAGAAAAAAAACCAAACCACCAAGTACCAAACAGAAACAAAACTCATGTGGAAATAATATACTGTTTCTAAAAGGAAATGTGTTCCTTTTTAAGTACAAAGGAAAACTCTTAAAGGTGCATAGAAAATCTAAATATTCAATTAGTTGAGGTTTCTGGTCCTTTCATTTTAACAAAGGTGATACTCCTAACTGTAGCAGGAAATAGCTTCCATTCACAAAAATGTTACTTTGAACCTTCTCCTATCTAGTTTTATAGCTTCTCTGGCTTTTCTGGTAAAAGGAGTTAGCACATGCTGAATGGTTTAAACATTTAACTGCTACATAAAAAGCAGACATCTATTCTCCTGGTTAGCTTTATTTATCGTACCAGAGTGGTTTGTTTACTTTCCATTTGCAGTACTCTTACTATGCTTTAAATTCGGTCTGAAGGTTGTGTAAAATTCCTACTTAATTGCATACAAACCTGACTGGTTTTCACACTACCTGAACAATTTTCAGATACAAGTAGCAATTTCTTTCTTTATTCCTTTCTCTCCAATTCTTGTCTTGATCTGCTGGAAACCATAAAGGAAATAATGCTCCTATCCTATCTGTAAGTTACTTTGTTTCATCAAGATGTTTGCATATCTCTAATTTGGTTTATGCAGCATACTTCATTTTACCCCTTGGTTCAAAACAATGTCTTTTCTTACCATGTCTTCAGGGAACAAATTTCCTCCTTGGTGTTTAATCTTCTGCATTAGATCTCCATTGTCACAATATTCCATCACTATATACAGATGTCCATCAGCTAAATTTTTGGCAATTTAAGAATAATTAGCATTTTCATTAGCAGGATAAGTACTGGTTTTTTACTATATGTAATACTTTTTATTAGAAAGCTCTGACTACATGCTATGTGTTATATGTTATAATAAACACGTATTTTGTTTATAATACGTGTTATAAACAAAAAAAGAAAGTAATCCCTGAGGACTATGCAACTTCAAACAAATGAAGGAATTTAAATTTTTTATACTTACCTTCAAATGATTCTTTAAAGGCAACGATATTTGGATGTTTCATTTTAGCCAAAAGAACAGCTTCCTTCCTAGAATTCTCTATGCCAGATGAAGACTGAAAATATAAATACACTTACTATAAATTTCACACTAACAGATTTTCACGTACACACATAAAGTGCTTCATTTTCCAAAGAAAAATATTTTTAAGAATTGTTCCTTACTTATTTTAAGTCTTTTAGAAACTTTTAAAGTCCCATCTTTTTAATCTATGGTTTATTACTAGCTGAATACTTCTTTAGGCTTTTTGGGCATTTGGTATTTTGTTGGGGTTTTTTTTTAGTTTGAGAGGACATTTTCCTACTTTAATTAATGACTTTTTCTATTTTAAAAGTGCAGAACTATATAACAAAGCAGCACACACTGACTTTGAAACAGCTGATAGACCGCATGAACTCAATATAAAGCCAAGTGCCCATGTGTTAGCTGAGTTTTGGCCTCCAGAAAGCCAGTGCCTCCCATTCTGTGACTTTTAGCTTGGCTGAGTGCAGAGAATGTAACCCAAATAACTAATTACCAGCAATAAAATGACACTAGTTTCCTCATTAGGCATTGCAGATGAAATTTTCATTTTAGTGAAATCAAGGGCAACCAAGCCAACGGCATCAGGGGGAAAGGGGTTTCATTCAAAGTATCATCATACCTGCTACACTTCCCAAAATCCAGCCACACACTTCAGGTAGTACCAACAACATCAGCTCAAGATGGAGTTATACAGTAACCATACTACACAACTGTAGTAATAAGTTTGTAATATACAAAACTCTCAGCAAAAGTGTTCAGTGTTTCAAAAATACACCCAGAATTATGATTTTTAATTTTTTTTTTTAAGTGGTGAGTGAGGTGATGTTTGTGTTACACTTACCATTGGAAGCCTGATTTCCTTCATTACATACTTCTGGTCACTGATTCTGTGATGAACTAGGAGAGCTCTGCCAAAGGATCCCTCTCCTAGTACTTTCAACACGTTGTATCCTTCCATTCTTTATAAAGCCAGTTCCAACACTTTTCTTCAAGCACCTTCTTTCACAGGATTATCTTCTAAACTTTGCCATGACCTCAACACTTTAAGAGAAAAGATTTTAATATAACCTGCATGAGAAAAAACCTAAACAAAATAACAAGAAGGGGTGATAAATGTGGGTACCTACAACTGTCCAGCATTACCATGACACACTTCCCTGCACTGTTACCTTGATTTTACTGAAAATGAGGCCTCCAGTACGTACAACTCGAAACATTGTAGGGTTATTTCTGCATTTTAAAATTTAAAATGCTAAAGCTCTTCGAAAATGTCAGTTATAGACTTACAACTTCACATTTTTTTGTTACCTGCACTCCTGCAGGTGGTTTGATTTCACTAAAGAAAACTCATAGGCATAATAATAGAAACAACAAGCTTAAAGCTTCCAGTGACCATTCTCACCTAAAGCAGCATGAGCAGGATCAAACTGGTAAAAGTTACTGTGCAAAGACTTCAACAACCAGAAGATACAGAATATTTTAGTTGCAGGGGACCTACAATGGTCATCTGGTCCACCTGCCTGGCCACTTCAGGGGTGACCAAAAGTTAAATTACCTTGATAATGGCATTGTAATAATGCCTCTTGAACACTGACATGTTTAGGGCATTGACCACCTCTCTAAGAGTCTGTTCCCGTGTTCAACAACCCACTCAGTAAATAAGTGCTTCCTAACGTCCAGTGTAAACCTTCCCTCAAGTACTTTTGAAATGTTCCCAGTTGTACCGTCACTACATTTAGACTATGCCACAGGATCACGGAATCAACAAGGTTGGAAAAACCCTCCACGATCACTGAGTCCAACCCACGATCCAACAGCACCATGTCAACTAGACCATGGCAACGAGTGCCACATCCACTCCCTTTGTGAACACCTCCAGGGATGGTGACTCTGCCACCACCCTGGGCAGCCCATTCCAATGTCCTATCACCCCTTCTATGAAGAAATTCTTCCTGATGTCCAGCCTACAAGTCCCACGGCACAGCGTGAGGTTGTGCCCTCTCCCCCACTGAGTTTAGTCCCACCCCTCCTACGAGCTCCCACAGCAGCTGAAATTCACACATGATCCTATTTTCTGCTAAAAACGCATCTCCCGAAGGATTTCTCATCCAGCAGTGGGTGTTATCCTTTTTTCCAAACGCTGATGCTATGAAGTGGGTTGGCCATAATTCAAACATCCTCTTACGCATATACCTGTGCACACAGAGTGTTCTGCTGGGTTGATGAGCTCTTTTGTTGCTCCTTCACACTGAAGAGGAGCAGCCCAAGCCCGCCCCGAGCCCCTGCAGGGACTCACCTCAGCGGCTCGGGCCGAGACCGGGGGAAAGGCCCCGGCACAAGGGCGGCGCCTGCTCCCGGCTGCCCGCGCCGGGCTGGGGGCGGAGGATCGGGAAGGAGGCGGGCGCCGGCTCCGAGGCCGGGCGGGAGCATTGGCCCCGCCCGCCCCGCGGCAGCGGCCCGGCCCTCACGGGCAGCCTGGGACTGGTGCTCCGCTGAACGGGCCCGGACGCGGAAACACTCAGCGGGGGCTGAAGGGGAAGTGTGTCAGTGTTCTGCTCGGACGGCTCACTTTCAAGAACAGACTACATAGTTTTCGCCTTTAAATAAAGAACAAACACGGCTAAATTGATGAGTTTAATAAGCATACCATAGTACAGACTAATACAAACCAACATAAAAACTGTCCTATAGTAAGTAGTGTATCAGAGCTCATCTAGGATTACTTGGTAATGAACAAAGCTCAGTAACTAAAGAGGTTAAACTTTGTTTTGCTGAAGCAGCCCTAAAACTAGATAAAACAGCAAACTCATCACACACTGTAGTATCTGTCTTCAGTTTCCAAAGCTGAATCTTGTCAGAGTAGACATCAGCCGACTGAAACACCTACATTACTTTGTTTTCTTAAACTAAAAGATTGAGGGTTTCTAAGGAATTAATAGGAGTTGCAACAAGAAAACAGATATTACCAATATACTACAATCAACTACTAACATGAAGCATTATACCTAGTCCTTAATTGAAAATTTAATGAAACATAGTCAATATAAAGACAGTGTTTAGTCTAGTACTAAACCAGGACAGGATTTGTTACAATTTTGAAAAGGCAGAAACTTTAAAAGTTTATTTAGTGACTCAGGCAGTCAAATTTCAGCTCAAGCCATCCACACAAGGTGTAGATAGCTCCTTTCTCAAAGCTGCATAAAACAAGTACCCTTCAACTCTCCTTAAAAAGTATCCAAGCTGTCACCCCCCTGTAGCAGTAGCACTACTTCTACTCTTCTATTTCAGCACTTGTTTCTTGGAGAGCATTGCTCTGTCTGTGGATAAACACAGTGGCTTTTGATTCCAAGTCTCCTAGCTGCTGAAGTGAAGAGACACATGGATCTTGATCTTTAACAGCATCAGGCAGCTTGCACATCTTCTCCCGAATGCGTTGAGAATATCGCAAAGGAGTTACAATTTTCAGATCTTTAGCACTGCAGTCATTTGCCTCAGGATGCATCTTCACACTTGGGAAAAAGAAAAAAAAAACAACCAAAACCACTACACATAGGCACACCACCATACAAGCTACTTCTGCAGCAACTAGCAGAAACAGCAAATCACGATTCCTGTTCAACTCTTTCCCATTCCCATAGACAAAGGAAACAAGCCCCTTCTCATTCATCCAGTTAAAACCAGATGTACAACTCTTTTCTTGGGAAAAATATTTTAACCCAGAAAACCTTCTGAAAAGAGTTCCCAAAGATTCTTTACTATTCCATTAGGGGGAAACTGTTCTTCCAGCTATGAGGGACAGTAGACAGCTGCCAGGACTCCAATTCCATCAGATGTCAAAAGCTGAGAACAACTTTCCTACATCTGCTATCTTAGAAAAAAAACTTACGGCAAAGAAAAAGAAGTATTAGTTGGTTTGTACTGATGTTACTACCCAGGTTTTTGCCTCAAGACACAATTAAGATAATCTTTACAGGACAGTTACACCTTGTTCACTAATTCTCTGTTATATGACATACAACCTTATCTACATTTGAAAAGAGGAGGAATGGAGACACCTACTTTCTCTTTACCTAGCTCAGTGTAGAACTGCTACTGCCACACTGACAGTGGGAGGGAATCCTAAATCTGGTCTCTGCCACAGAAGTCTGGTTACTCTGTAGTGAACCATTCAAAAAGCAAAACAGTTTGAATAAATAGAGGAGCTTACTTAAATATACTTCCTTCTGAAGGAAGAGGAAGCAATCCTAAAAATGTAGTTCTTGAGAACTTTTAACTAAGTATTCATAAATGCAGTGCCTCCCTGTTTCAACAGGACACAAACAGTACTGTTAACTCCAGACACTACAGACTTTCCATGGTTACTTGAAGTAATCTTACCTTTCCAAGTATGGTGTGGTAGGAAGATTGTATCTCATTGAATAAGATGTGTCATTCTCCTTCTCAGGAGAATTAACTGGTTGGGCTATATTTTTTATCCCATCCTCATTTTGTTCTCTTTCACATTTTCCTTTCTTTTTTGCCCGTTCTTTAGCCTTGTGCTTTTTATTCTTTTTTGGCAAGACCTCTCCTCTTGGTTCTAAGTCTAAATCAATTTCTTCTTTTTTCGTAACTTCATTGCTTGACTCCGCCTTCTTATTATCACTCTCTGCTTTTTGGTCATCATCAGGGCAGAAATCCTTGAAGGTTTCCTGAACCAGCTCTACAGATGAATTTGGTTCCTTGCTGACTTCCACTACCTCACTTAAATGAGCTTCTATCACAGTTCCCCCTAAAAATAAAACATTGAAGAAAGTACAGCTGCAATTAGTTACAACTAAAGAGAATGTTTTAGAGAGATAACTTTTATTCTCATGCAAAGCTCTAAGATTTCAGGTAAGTGTGCATTGAGTCTGAGCCACAACAATTTAAGTTACTAGTAATTTTAGCCACCTTCAAGAACCTGCAGCCTGAAAGCTCAGGCTAAGTACACATCCTGAGAAGTCATTCTCCTCCTTTTCAAGTGCAGCAGGCTCTCAACAAGTATTTCAGCCAGTTTCTGGGTTCAGATACTTGTCAGGTTATATTGCATTGAAGGCAGATATTTATGGCTACTTTACTTTCAAAATTAGAATATTTACAATCATTAATTGACACTATGCCATAACATAACCACACTTTTAGTAGTGAAGGAGTTTGTGTCAGAGGCACTGATTTTTAGCTCACAAGAGTATTTTTATTGACTCTTTGATTATAAGGCTGAAATAACTGGATGACATAGCTTTGATAAAGTTTAAATAAGTTTGAATACAAGAGCATCCTCAATAATTTTAACATGCCCACTGTTGAAGAGTATTTGCTTAGCCATTGTTTTCAAAGACAATTGAGTGTAAAATGATCACAGAAAATTTTCCATGAAATAAAATTTAATTTCAGTACAAATGCCTTGAACAGCTTGTGGTTGCCTGTCAAGTCAGACATATAACTAGAACAGAGTACTCAGACTTACCATTCTCAGAGTTAAAAAGACTTTCAGTATTTTTGATTGTATCTATTAGTGTGTGTCGCAATTCCTCTTTGGGCTGAAAAAAAGTTGCACTGTTTTAGAAAAACAACTCCAAAATAAATTACCATCTCTGCTTATTTGATTGGTATAATAGTTACAGGGAAAGTGGAACAGGCCACACAATCTTTGTATCACAAATCCTTTATTTAATGCTGATCGGACTTAAGTCAGAACACAAGTAAATCCTGTATTTTCAGTATTTGGTGTGCTAAAGCCATATTCAATGCCCTGAAATCTTGCTAATATTAAAGCACAGAAATTAAGTCCATCAGTAAGTGTAAAATTAAGTTCTATTTTGGGTTTCTAGTGGTACTAGAAGTCTCAGTCTTTAATTCCTTCTCGGCAGAACATATGGTAATTTGACGATCCTAAGCCTTTCTTCTTCAAAGCAGTATCTACAGTGGTTACAGAGTAAACCAAATCCATTATTTTAATGGTCAGGTAGGTCATATGGCTCTCCTCCTACTATAAAGGTATTTAATAAAATCAGAAGCAGTTGTATTTTACAAGCCATACTTTCATGCCTTTCTAACTGTTAATTTCAGATATTAAGAAAAGTTACTCACCATTGCTCCGGCCAAAATGGCCTCTTCATAGACAGCAATAAGCTTTTCAAGACGGCCCATCTGTTCAAGACGCATACAGCAGATCCAATATTTTGCAAGCTTTTTAACCCCAGGAATGCTCTGTATCAGATCTTCCAACATGGCACGTACTTCATCACCTTGATGTCCCTAAAGTCAACAGAAAAGTAGAGATTTAAATGCAATTGACACATTGAGGTGCTGTAGTTTTGTTGCTTTTAAACTAGAAAGCAAGGGATTTTTCTGTGGCAGAATTGTTATTCGCATATTCTTCAAAATTATAATTATTTAGATTGATGCCTTTTCCTGGTCTTAAAATTAAGAGAGCTGAACACAGTTAAGAGGGAAAAGGGTTTTACCTTGGTATTTATTGAAGGATCCTTAGGTGTGCTGAAATGCACATCGAAATGCACCCCGAAATCCCAACTGAAGAAAATGGCTACCAACAATGTGATGTGTATACAATTATATGCCTTGCAAAAATTAGCATATCTATCAAAGATTCCCCAATGAGGGACTCGAGTGAGACCACTCATCCGAGGAACCTTCCCCCTGGATAGGCCTATCTTTATTTACAGAATGTGTTCTGGAGAAGACCTTGGTTTCTGGGGTTTTTAGAATGTTTGGTCTCTTGGCTTAACAGAATATTGGGTCTAAGGGAAGTTATCAAACTTAAAGAATTATAACTATGTAGGCTAAAAGCACTAAGAATACATAAAAGCTATATGAAAGAATGTATAAAAGGAGTATAAAAGAAAAAGCAAAAAATCATCATGGCATCAATACAGTCTTGTAAGTAGAAGGGGTAGTAAGATGTACAGGCATCTTCAGAACTACTTGAAACAGACTTTTTCAGAAGTACAGACAAGTTTCTGCAAATGCAGACTTGTTTTAGGTTAATTCCTTCTAGCTACTCTCACAACATTATTGTTCTACTGCTATTATTACCATTATTGCCTGTACTTATTCAGTAGCTCAGTAAGTTAGTAAAGCTTAATTTCTTCAGTTGTTGGCAAAAGCTATGATCTTGTTTAACTTGGGGAACAATTAGTCCCCTCTATCTGATTCCCATGGGTGTAGCATGCCCACAGGATTTACATGTTGTCAGGACCTATATGATCAGAACGCAGTAGGCAGGGGTCCAAGTACCTGTTCTGTTAACTGAAGGCATTCAGTCAGAGTCTTGTTGACCTTTTCTATATCAGCAGCAGAGAGTTCTTGTTCTTCACTTTTAGACTGGGGTCCCAGAAGTGCATGTATAGGAGGTCGTCTCATCACTTTTCCTCTAGATGCCCTCCATTCATCCAGGCGAGCTCTGCATTTAGGAATATTATCAGCTGAAGTGACAGATGTTTTATATTTTTTTACACTGGCTGACACTAATTAGGGTAAGTCATGCCAAGGTATACTTTCCAGATAGTCTGAGTCTTCTCCCTTTAATCCCAAGAGGAATAAAGCTGCCTTTTAGATTTGCATGGAAATTCCAGAACTACGCATATTACTGTCCGCTTTAGGCAGCTATCAGGTTAAAACACTTTAATCTCTTCCCTTCCAGCTGCAACAAGAGACTTAGGTTACAAATCCTCATTTTCAAAAGAAGGTAAAAAAATGCTTCTGAGCTATTAATCTGTGTCACCTTTTTTCCCCCCAGTCCCACTTCAAACCAGAAAACTAGAAACTAATCTCTTAGGACACAAAGAGTGGAGAGCAGCCCAAAACAATCCTAGCACACAATTTATAGAATCTGAAAGTGATGTGAAGCATAATTCAGTTTTAATATTTCATTTCAACCCCACCCCCTAGACCATCAATTTTTAGTAAATGTGACTTACTACAAGGAGCTCTATACGAGGAATATTAAGTAAGTTTTAGACTGTGAATCATATTTCCACCCATTGTCTACACTGCATTCACCAAACTGAAAAATATCATTGACAAGTGCTCTCCTTCAGTCGGTAAAGATGCTCCCATCTATATACATCCTGCCTCAGTAATTTTTTTTAAACTGTGACATGCCTGTGAAATTAATTTACAGGATTATCTTTCATGCTTAAGGCTGTCACAACACTTAGACTAAAAAACAGCTCCAGCAACATCTATTTTTTAACTGCATGGAAAAAGATGTAAGCCTGGGAAGCTCCTGCAATTAGTTTGAATCCCAGTTTCTCAGTGTAAGTCTAAAGTTTTAGTCTGCTGTCCTTGGGCATCAAGTCCAAACACTTAGTTCTCTGTTTTTCAGAGTCTATACAGCAACAAATAGATGAAACTAGATAATCTTGAGAAAAAGGCCTGAATAACTTCCAAGATCAAGCTACAACAGTAATTTAGTTACCTTCTCTCTTCTGCTGACTCTTTTGGCAGAATAGATTTTCTGTTGCCATCTGTTTTAGATTTCTGTCCTGATTTTGTACCAGGAGCAACAAAAGTTGACTTTGCTGGAGCTTCTAGTCTTGCATCTTCACAGAATTCTGCACGTTTCTTCACACCCCGCACTCTGTGATCAGGATTGCTAGAAGCAGCCTTCAGTGGCTGTGGTCCCCTTCCACCAACCACTTTTGGGACTGTTACTTTCTTTGGTGCCACAGCAAATGTCAGCTGTTTCTTCAGACCAGACTGCAAGTTAGTAGCAGCTTTGTCAGATGGTTTGCTGTGAAATGGCAGGACAGCATTTGATTTTACAGACTTAGGGTTGTTTGCGACTTTGATGGTCTTCAGAACTGCATTACAGCCTTTTGTGGACAAAGAATTTGCTGCTTGTTTGGTGGCAGAAGGAAAAGGCTTCCTGTCCAGCAAAGAACTCTTTTCCCCCTCAGTTTTTACTGCTTTTCGGAAAGAATTTATCTTGGATTGGATAACTCTGCCACGGTATCTGCCAAGAGCTGGTTTCTTTGGTACACTGATACTTGCATTTTGTTTTTCTGCTATCAACTGCCTCTCTTTAATTCTTTTTATTTCCAAGAAGGCCTTGCTAAGTGATACATGCTGAGATTTTATGTCAGTAACTTTATTCTTTGGAGCTTGATCTTCAAGATTATTTGTCCCTGATATGCAACTTGTCAGTGGGAATGTAGAAGAGTTTAAAGTAATATTTGTTTCTGAGCTTACAACTGATTGGTCCCATGACACTTTATCAACATTCTCTTTATTTTCCTGAAATCAAAAGCAAATTCAGGGAAATGTTAGAAGTACATTCATGCTGCATGTTACTTATTTCCAGAGAGGCTTCCAATGATTTACAGGACTAAAGAGCTTAACAGTAACTGCCAGTTTAAAGGTGCATACAGAAGTAATGTATAAATACTGAGTACATTATTTGTCAACTATTACTCCAGAATTCACATCAAAAAAATCAAATAAAAATTGCTTAAATTCTGCCTTGGAAGTAAGAAATAAAACCCTCAAAGCAACTGCTAGCTTTTAACTGCCCAAATTACCTTCTTAGAAGAGTTATAAAATAGAAACTTGCTTTAGGCTGTATATAGTCAAAAGCAGTATCTCTGTTTGCACACCTCATCACTTAATGGCAGCACCATTCCTCCACTTACTGTGAATAGTCTACTAACACAAAGTAGTGAGTAAAGCAGTAACTAGGGCACTAGGAGATGTCACCAGAAGAGGGCAAATTTTTCTTACTATTGAGATATAAGATGCTGCAAGCTGAGAATAGTTACATCAGTTTTACATGGCTTTACTGAAACTCTCAGCCATGTGTTCTCAGCACGACCCCTCATGAGAAATGGAATCTAGTCTTTTCCTCCAAAAAAGATGCTCTACAGCAACTAATTCAGCATTGTCCAAGCAGCAGCTTTTAAAGAGTAAAATATCCAAAGGAAGGAAAAAAACACGTGAATGACACATGGAAGTCTGCAGGAGCAGACCTTAAGGAAGATGCCCTTTACCTGTAAGAAAACTACACTGCATCTCATTTCCTGGTCTGTCATTGAGGCTTAGTAGTTAGACTTGACAAAGCCTACATAACTAGAGCTTGAATGTGAGGACTGTTATTTTAGCAAACTCTGTAGCTTAACTCAACTTTAAAAATAACACAAGATATTCATACAGAACAAAATATGTCCCTTCAGGAAACTTCTAAAAAAAAAGCACTTTTGTTCTTGCTTTTGGAATTTTTCTCCTCAACATTCAGTTTTGAAATTTTAAGTTTTTTGCTTTTCTCCTCAAGTAACTCCAGGTCTCAAGTCTTTAGAAACCCAAACTCAAAACTGTCTAACATGAACACAGGTCTTATGTCTTTTTTTTCCCTCACCTTTCCCTGAGAACAGGTCTGGAGAAGAATCTCTATTTTGCTATTTCTAAGCAGCACAGCCATTGGCATTTTAAATCCAGTAATGTGACATGAAATGATACAGGGAACACATACCCTTAAACTCTGATTAGGTATTGGCATCTACTTCTGATTACATTAGTTTTGCCAGCACACCACTGAAGAACCCTACACACTCAACAGTTCATTTTGTTAATGGTTTGGCTTTCTTCCAAGTAGCAGAAAACTTTTTTACTGTGACTGATGACCTTACTCAGATTTTAAATATCTTCCCTGAAGACTCAAAATGTATCAAAAACCTCTCTAAGATTCTTGAGAAATGTTGTTAAAACTTAAGCATTATTTCAGCAATAATGGTATCCTCTTTAACTCTCTCTCCTGTTGGGTACAAACTGAGTATCAATATGATTCACTTCCTACTGTAATATGACAGCTTTCCAAAAAGCATGTAATAAGCAGTGACTAAATAAAGTTTTAACAAACCACACCTCTCCACCTGCAAACTTCTCATGCTCTGGAAGTCATACAACATAAATAGATTTAAGTAAGTGGAATGTTGTAGCCATAGAAACAGAGTGCCATCAGTACGAGTATCAGTCAAAAACTTACCATTTCTGGCTTGGGAGATGTTGAGAGCTGTAACTTGTCTTGCAGTTTACTGGTAGTTGCTCTCCTAGTTCTGCTACTGCTTAAAAAAAATAAAAAANAAAAAAAAAAAAAATCAAAAGACATCATGCAATCATGCAACAAAAGAATGTATTTTTAGAGGATGTTCACATGTTTCAGTTGGCAGTCTGCAGACTGAACTCATACTGAAGTATTTCTGTTTAGCTTGTACTATTCCTCCAGCAAAAACAAATAGTTAAGCAACCACTGATCAGAACCCAGGCTGCAAAACATCCCACTGTCTAACAGATTGGAATTTACTGCAGGTGTATTTCTCATGCTTAAGAATGAGTACCACCTTGTCTGGTCTGATGCATCTGTTACAGAAGGTCAGGTTTCTAAATGCTGCAGTTGAGCGGAAAGGGAGAGTAGCACAAAAAGCTGAAGTTCAGCTACTGCAATCATGAGAGCCCAGGCCATTTGAGGCAAGTCTGAACAGGGACACGTAGCTCTTACCACACTGACAGGTTCCAAAACCTTCAGTCAGGCACCAGAGCTGGCATCAGACTACCCAGAAAGTTACAAAACCACCAAGACTAGTATTGACTCCTAGCAACTACGAAAATGTATTGACAACTCAGAAGAAAAACATCTCTGTTTAAGGTTACAAATCCAAATTCTTCCTCAAGTGCTTTGTGATGCGTTATATAAAAGATGTGGCACTACTGCATTTGACTGAAAATGAACATTCTAGTTAGCAAATGGTACCTTTGCATCAGATGATCTTACGGAAGCCAGCTGAGATGAAACTGAAGGAACATTAGTGAATATAAAAATAAGAGAATGTAAGCCATAGCAGGAATACTACCTGACTGATGTCTGGTCTTCTTGAATGGGCACACCAGAAAAAGTCTTCTTTCTTGATAGATACTCTTCGACTTTCTGTCGTCTTTGCTCTAGTAAATTTTAAGACAGAGAGACTTGATACTTTTTTAGCTAAAATATTAATGCCAAACTTTCTTAGTCAAGAAGGAAAGGCAGTTAGAAAGGCATCAAGACATTACAAAATACGGACACTACAGATTGAGAAATCTTTAGTTTTCACATCTCAGTGTCTTAGACATTCTCCCATTTCTTGAGAAAGGCAATATTCAAGGGATGGTTGAATGTAATTTCACAGCTACACAAGATGGCTGGTTTGCTGTATTAAGCTAAAAGAAACACCATTTTGTGACGTGAAGAAGTCTGGCTCGCTCTTATCTTCTGGATGCCTGTCCAGTATTTCACATAGTCACTGTTGGTTCAGCAAGCACACTTTTCACTTGTGGCAGTAGCAAGTATAGCATACATGAAAAACACCATGCACAGGAACCCAACTGACCACCTGTAAAATCATTTGCTTCTCTTCCACTGTCACCCGGGGCGTCTGTGCAAAAGTTAAGTCTATTGGGAGTGTTAATGGAAGTGATCCTGAAAAGGCCCTAACAACAGCTGTCGCTGTCCCTCCAGGGATGATGACTCCATCATCTCCCTGGACAGTCCATTCCCATGCCTAACTACCTCTTCTGTCAAGAAATCCTTCGTAATGTCCAGCTTAAACTTCCCCTGGCACAGCTTGAGACTGTGTCCTCTTGTCCTGTCACGTGTTACCCGGGAGAAAAGGCCGATCCCCCCTGGCTCCACCCTCCTTTCAGGCAGTTGTAGGGAGTGGTAAGGTCCCCCCTGAGCCTCCTTTCTCCAGGCTAAACACCTCCAGCTCCCTCAGCTGCTCCTCACAGGACTTGTGCTCCAGACCCTTCCCTTTCTCTGGACGAAGCGCACAGAAGGCAGCGTCCATCACCTGCTTGTGAAGGACCTACCACGGCTCATACAGCAGCGGTGCCCCTGCACGGCAGCGAGCTCGACGTGCATCTCAGAGCCTCCCAGCACCTTCTGCTTCAAAAACCGCTCTCACCGCCCCTCGCACAGACAGCAAAACCCCACCAAAGCAACTCCCTTGCTTTAACTTGCAGAAGCCGAACCAATCAGACAGTAAATAAGCAGAAGAGCGCGGGTCTAGGTCGGCGCCTCACTTGGTGCTTTCAAGAGGATGCCCTTAACGTCAGGGCGTCCCGTTTGTCAGGTGGGAAGGATTCTATCCCAGGAGCCCTACCTGGGGTAGGGGATAGGACGGGATGGGGTGGGGCCCGTACCGGCCCCAGCCCTGTCAAGGGAGGTTGAAGTCTCGTACGCTCGCTCGCACCCTTCGGAAGCTCTAAGACCACAACAGCGAGTGCTGCTGCCAAGACCTGTCCGGTCTCCGACCTCGCCTGGAGCGCCTGCCCTCCCCTCCCACTGGACAGAGAGAGCGACCGGCTCCTCTCTGCCATCGGCTCCCCTGCCACCCGCCGTGGCGACCCGCGAGGCTGCAACGGCGGCCGGTAACGCTCAGCTCCGCGCGGGCAGGCAAGCGGGAGGCCCGCGGCGGGGAGCGACTCATCCCCTCGGTGCCCCGCGGCGCCTGGGCGTCCCGGTGCCCCTGTCCCCGCCCGGTGTCCCGGCCTTACCGCGGAATGCGGGCTCGGACCTGCGGCTGGCCGGGAGCTGCGGAGCCGCGCGAGCTGCCATGACCGCCGCGCACCGAGCGTTTGAATCGCCCGGCGCCGCCCCGATTGGCCCGCCCGCGGGGCTTGAACTGGCCAATGGCGGCGGGCGCTGCCCTT